>CM040990.1:10723846-10745673 GCA_022985145.1 Pangasius djambal | reverse complement strand
ATTTGGAGCCTGTCCAAGCAGACAAAGTGGAGGACACCCTGGACAGGGTGCCAACCCATTGCAAGGCACAATTGCACACACCCAATTGGAAATGCCAGTCAGCCCTTTGGGCTGGGGGAGGCACTAGAGTCCCAGAGGAAACTCCCAAAGCCAGGGGAGAATATGTGAATCAAACCCCCAACGCTGGAGGTGCAAGGCAACAGTGCTAACCACTAAACCACCATACCCCCTGTATTATCTAGCTAGAGAAACAAAAACACTGTATGTTTTGATAAATTTGAGTACATCAGTAGCATATTAAACTTATGATTAAATAATATTTCAGGTCATACTTAGCAGGATTAAAGCACACCGCAAGCTTCATAAGACCTGATTATCTACAGATGGGCTATTCCAGTGGGCGCAGGTCAACTCTGCAGTGGCACTGTCACGCCAGTAGATGGCGATATTTACTGATTAGTTGAAGCAAGTCATTCTTACAAAGTTTTTGCATCTTATTTCTTAATTTCTGCATCATGCTACTGGAATTGTATACTAGTTAGTTTTCTACTGTACAAGTTATCTGTGCAATAAAATACATAGAAAAAGCTCTTAGACTCAGACACATATTTGAATTGCAAGCTCATTATCAAATGGTCTGTCAAATTATTGTAACATAGTTTGTTCATTTTTAAGACAAATCCCTATAGTATATCTTCATCACGACCGTCTAAAGATGGCAATTATGATTAGGGACAACTGGTTTTTCCTTCTATTTACTGACCTCTCTCTCTCTCTCTCTCTCTCTGGATTTTCAACTAATCTGTTCATTCTGAGAGCAAGTTGTGAGAATAGATAGAAAAGAGCATCATCAGAAATCCTTGTTTTTTTTTTTGTTGTTGTTTTTTCTCTAAGGGTTTTTTATTATTATTATTTAGAGTTTTCTCTAGTAATGAGTATTACTATTGTGTAGAAATGTAGGAATCATTCTCAGGACCTCTGAAACTCCTTAGATTCCAAGTTAAAAAAAACTCCTTATATTCCTACTAAAATCAAAATCCATAAGTGCCTTCTGGACACCTCTGTGTGTGAGATTAGAACTCTAGTCTGATCTCTCTACAAGGCTGGTGTACTAGGCGATCTTGCAGTAGTATTTCCTGAACTGCTAGGTCACAATACTCAGTCCATGCTTCTTCCTGGGCCAGAACCCACAGACACTGATCATCTGGCTGGAGGTGCCAAACCTTTCAGTCAATTTTGGAAAGCAGATCTGCTCAGAGGGCAAGCTTCTGTGTTCTGGGTGATGGGAACATGAAGCGAATCAGTCCTGTGGTTACATAGCACGCATGTGTCAACTTTAACATACAGAAGGGGAGAGTTTTAAAGAACTAATTCAAATCAAATGGAAACTGTTGTCATTACAATGGGTGTTACAGTGGGGAACCAGGTTGTAGTGACCTACAGGCCCTGTGTAGCCAGCCTGTTTCTCTGGCTCACAAAACAAGCACACAGATTCATCCTGTAACACAGTGACACACTGTAGGTATTAATGGTAGGCATGTGGTTCAAGTTGACCTGCTCATCCTGTGTCATTCTAACTAAAGCATGCACCACCAAGTCCAGGCCGCACTGTGTAGTCTCAGTTCCACAATCACAATCACAATCACAAGTTAAAGTAAATTAGCACAGATATTAACCTAAACCATGTTCAAGAAATTTAGGCAAACGCATCAGTTGTGCACTGAAAAAGGATAATAAATGTCAGCAGTATTGCCTGTGAGAGCACACAAATATTTCTCAAGGTCTGTACCCCTGTTCTTGTGGCATTAAAATAAAGATGCCCTAAACTATATCATTTACATTTTCATAAATGATAGAGTTTAGCTTCCCCTGTCTTTAGCCCCTTTAGCCCATTTATACGAGCCGCCCGACCTTAAACACAGTGATTGTTTCCCACCCCTCTTGCATCTCTGTTGTAGGTTCTTGTATCTCTGTTGTAAAAGGTGTTATCGGAATACATGTATATAATCTTTACATGTGTATATATGTCTAAAAGCCTAACATTCTTTAAACATTGGAGTGAAAGAAGAATACGACCATGTGCAACCTGACCATTTTTCCATCTGCATTGATCTGATCTAATCAATTAAATTATTTCTGTGACAGCAACACCAAGAAAGACTGCCTACATTTGTCTGCTGTGAGCTCAGTTCATTGTCGGATGTCGCAGCATCCCAAACATATGAAATCATGTAGCACAACAAGGGGAAAATGAGACGTGATGGGATTTTAATGGAAAGTTCAGCTGTTATCCAAGTAAGGTCCTGCTGATAACCTGTATTGAATCCAGTCGAGCAGGGAATAATACAGTACAAGTAAGTTTATGATTTATTTTCTCTGCAGTGATACAATACTCTAAAATGTGTGTGGGGCTGTGTTTGTTTGAAAGGATTTTTTGAGTCATTATTCACCTGTGCATCATTGTTTAATAAGTTGGAATATTTGTATGTTAACCATTTTCTATTACTAGATTATTCTCTAATGTGACACATAGGCTGCAAGCATAATTTTTTATTTTTGTTTTGCTGCTGTTCACTAGCAAAGAGATACAAAAACAAAGGGTATTAATGGCATTATCCAAAAAACTGGGTTATATATATTGATTATTCCTTCCCCCATCATCCATCATATGTTAATTTTAATGTTAGAGTTTGCATTAGATCATAATAAAATACATATTATAGTATTTATGATTACTTCTAATTCTTTCATTACTAAACGTCTGGAGTCTGTTTTGCTACAGCTGTACTGTTTTATGGATAGAGATCTTCTTGGCTGCAGTCCACTGTTCAGCTGCTATGGATCTGGATGTAGTGACCTTATCTGCCATTGCTGTGGGGACGCTCGCTGTTCCACTTTTACTTTTCATGGCATTCTATATGCTGTGGCCTTCATCACTCATCAAAGTTTATTTCTGGTAAATAAACCAGTTGCACTGTAAGGTCAACTTTTTTTCTTTTTGTTTTTCTTTTGTAATTGTAAGTACGTTTATCAGTAACATTAATATTTATTTGTATTTTACATACATTTCTACATTTATTTGTATTTTATTGATCTTGCATGCTGCAGTCATAACACAGACCTTTTAACATTATACTAGATTAAATCTGGTACTCTTAAGGATTCTTTGATTTATTTCTCTAGCGAAAGCCATACATATGCTCTATGTAGAACCTGACTACAAAGGTTTTCCAATTCAGCAAAGGTTTCAAGTAGAATCTACTTTTCAAAGCTAAAACTCTTAACCATTCAACAAACCAAAAATAGTATTTAGTAACCAGGGATAGTGCAAGTGGGAGACCTTTTTTTTTTAAAGAGTAACTTTAGAATAGAAAACTGTGCAGAAATGCTACACTCTTAGATACACAATTAGAAAAGTGTTCTTGAAGAGTTCTTTAAGGGTTCACTGGATAATTAATTTTTAGGTTCTTAAGCGTTCTACTTGGAACTCTCTGTGGTAGCGTTCTACATTAAGAGTTTCCCTAGAAGGACAACCAAAATTCTTCATCTATTTTAACATCACTCTTAAATCTAGAACCCATTTCACAAAAGGTTTCATGTACAACTATTTTAGGTACTGGTCAGAAAACTCTGTATCAAACCCCTAACTATCAAAACCCTGCAGTCATCTTTTTTTCTAAGATTTTATATGTATATGTGTCTTAGATTGATTTTTAATCACTGTTTTGTATTACCTAGGTAATACCTTTTATTTTTTACTTAAACTTTTAATCGCATTAATTTTAATTACTATTTCTAATGGTGTGGTCATTGATGTAACATACCTTGAAATTTTATTCAGAATCAAAGCTGTCATTTAAATAACGTTTTTTTTTTTTTTTAATTATTATTGCTTGCTAGGTACTGGAGGCGCACCCTGGGTCTGCAGGTGTACCATGCTGATTGTGGAGGATATCGTTTCTGTTACTCTTCCAGAGGGAGGCCTAGCGTCAGGCCATCCATCCTCATGCTGCACGATTTCTCTGCACACAAAGACACATGGCTCTCTTTGATTAAGGTGTGTAATGCAGACTTGCTTCTTTACTGAGAACAAAGAACCAAGGTAATATGATTTTGTTCCATACTGTATGCAGTACCTTCCAAAACATCTACACCTTCTGTGCGTGGACATGCCAGGGCATGAGGGGACAACACGGACCAGTGCAGAAGACTACTCTATCCAGGGACAGGTTAGGAGAATACGCCAGGTAGGCATGTTAGAATTAACGTTTTCCCTGAAGCTTTTATAATAAATTCATTACAACATTAAGACAAGGGGAAAATGTTTGTCGTTTAGGAGCAACAATAATAAATGATGTATAGGGGACTGAATAGCACTGAATCAATATCAGGTAAAAGACATTTAATATTTTGTGCTGGGACAATATATGTGATAGAATTTTATTAAAACGTATGGGGTCACCAACTATTTGGGAAAATTAAGCAAGTATTGTGTGGACAGGTCATTTAGATATTTCCTTTTCATACAAGGATTTCAGCTAGTTTCCTTGCTCCCTTCAATTCAGTTTTTTGGACACTGACTATAATACTTTGAACTAATGCTTCAGTGTCCAGAACGTAAACTTTAAACCTGTAATTTGCTGCACAGTTTGCTGTTGTCTCTAAGTTTGTAGAAACTATTCATCTGAACCGGAAACCATTTCACTTGCTGGGCACCTCAATGGGAGGAAATGTAGCGGGAGTGTATGCGGCCTGCTACCCCTCTGACCTCTGTAGTATGACACTCATCTGTCCAAATGGTTAGTATGTATGTCTAATGCACATACATAATACTTAATAAAGTACTAGTTCTTGACAAGAACAATAATTCTTATTAGGCTTGGGCAATATCCCAAAAATACTTTATAGGCATTATAAATTGGATAAATTTATCAAATAAATTATTTCATGATATTGCACATCGAGAGTTACTTACAATACTGCCTTTGCTTAACATGTAAATATACTTGCTGACTTACTTAAATAGACTTACTTTATGGCTCTTAAATTATACTATATATTGGATAAGGAAGCTATTATTCTTACTCATTCCACCCCTCCAGGTATAAAGTACCCTTCCAAGACCAAATTTGATAACCAAATGCATGAGCAGGAGCTCAGTGAGTACACGCATGGCATCTCTCTCATCCCATCTACGGCACAAGAGATGGAGGACATGCTGAAGCTCTGTTCCCATGTATGCTTCAAAGTCCCCCAACAGGTACACATCTCCTGGATTTCGAGGGTGAACTTGATGTGTGTTTGGTTTGATATTCTGTTCAAATATGCCTAATATGCTACCATTTACTATATTTCTAGATTCTTCAAGGACTGGTGGATGTACGACTTCCACACAATGACTTTTATCATGAAGGTCAGTGTGAATGCACTCTTCAGTCTTTGCTTTCTGGTGGTATTTGAATATGTATATTTATATAGTTATAGAATGCCCCTGTTTCTAATTCTTAAAAACGAATCTTAGTTTTTCGAGAGATTATGAAGGAGAAGTCTAAATATGCCCTGCATGAACACATGCACCTGATAACCACCCCTCTTCAAGTCATCTGGGGAAAGCAGGACCAGGTAGGTGTGCACATGAAGTGCACATGAAGTGGTTATGTAATATCAGAAATTCTGCTTTTGTATTAAGGGTGTGACAATTTACCCATATGAGAGCATGGCATGATAGAGGAGTCTGAAACAGTTATATTGTTAGTCACGCTATTCCAGTAGAGATGGCGTCACAAAAAAATGTTACTTCAATGTTGTAAAAATAACATGGCGTTCCCACAGTGGTTTAATAAACTAATAAATGGTTATTAGTTGCAAAGAATTATCATGAATAATCATGATTATTCTTTGCCTTAGCTAAACTGATTTAATATTTGACTGCAGTGGTTAATTTATTTATTGTCACCCTCTTTGAAAATATTCAGAAGCAATCATAATGACACGTAAAAACCTACTTAGATATAATTTAACCCTATTAGATATAATTATCCTTAAACTGTGATTGGCTTGTACGTTTAGCTCACTATACTTTCCAACCCCTATGGCATAAAACCCATAAACACTCTGCAGGTAGTGGATGTGTCTGGGGCATCTTTGCTGGCTGAGGCTCTGCCAAGCTGTCGTGTGGACGTGTTGGAGAATTGCGGCCATTCTGTAGTGATGGAGCGACCCCGACGTACTGCCAAACTGATCTTAGACTTCATCATCTCTCAGCAGAGCTTGCCAAATACCACAACTAAGAAGAAATTCTAAGGCTTCCTTATAGTCAAGATATTTAGCTAATCCTTAATGTGTGTTTTGTTTTTGCCTGTGTGAAGGTGTGCCGTCTCAGACAAGGCAGTGAGATGATAGAATTTGGATCATATTTTTTATCCTTTTGTTATTCTAAATTTTTATGTAGTATGAAATATATTCAGATACTGTATGTTATTGCTGTAGTCCTCAAAGTAGGGCCTAGTGACCCTCATGGGTCTGTGAAACATAGTTTTTTTTTTTATGAAGTTACAGTGGTGATCAGGTTCAATCAAAATCAAAGATAGCTAAAGTTGTTATAATTATTATTAGGTTATAAAGCTTTTGTACCTAATACTTTCACACTTTAATTAAATAGGCATAATCCAAAGTTCAAAAACTTTAAAACAAGTATGATGTCATACTGAATCTGACAGCAGTTTATAATAAAACAGAGAAAAATACTGTTAATCAAATCAAGTCTACATTTTAAAGCAGTGTAACTGGTTTGTGTTCTGTGGATGGAAAGTGCAGGAATAAAAAGATCTAATGAAATAAAGATAATGGTACATATATGCCTAATGTTTCAATAGTTGATTATGTTTATAAAATAAAACTGTGCTGCAATCCTAAATGTATCTACGGAAGTTTGTTTGTACACTGAAACGGGTCCCTGCCTGGGAGTTGTTTGAGAACACCTGTTTTAAAGCTCTTGGGGGAAAAAAACAATTTTTTATATATTGGTTAGTGTGTTTGCTTCACACCTCCAGGGTAGGGGGTTTGATTCCTGCCTCTGCCCTGTGTGTGTGGAGTTTGCATGCTCTCCCTGCACTTCAGGGGTTTCCTCCGGGTACATCGGTTTCCTCCTCCAGTCCAAAGACATGCGCTGATTGGCATTTCCAAATTGTCTGTAGTGTGTGAATGTGTGTGCAGTTGTGCCCTGTGATGGGTTGGCATCCTGTCCAGGGTGTCCCCTGCCTTGTGCCCTGGGTCCCCTGGGATAGGCTTCAGTGACCCTGTGTAGGATAAGCAGTGGAGAAAATGGATGGATGGATGGATATATATATGTGTGTGTGTGTGTGTGTGTTTGTGTGTGTGTGTGTCTACCAATAATTGAGCTTTACCTCCCTATTTATTTATTTATTTTATTGTGTAATTAATTTGGGAAAGCCATCACTAACTTATCATAGTGAGAACAATATTGACCTTGAATAATTTAGAAATAACGTTCCTCGAGGAAGACTCCTGCACTGTTTACGGTACAGATGTATTATTACCCGTTACCCGGATGTTCAATTAACGTAAGCGCTGTGTTGTATCTGTCACGTGACTGCTGACTCCGCACTGCTCCGCGGCTGGGGTGTGTAGAGTCACAGCAGGCGTTGATCTGCATGCTAACTCTCTGCTGCGGTGAAACCGTCTTTTCTGACTTCTTTGAAACCCGAATAAGCGGCAGTGCTAACAGGTAAGAGTGTGTTTGTTTCACCGAAGAGCTACGAGCAGAGTGTGTTTGTTTCATTGATGTACGTCGTGTCCATTTACCCGGTTGCTGTTCAGGAGGTTTAACGCTTTCAGTGGTAAATGCAGCTACTAGTATTAGCCTTAACGGGCCACGGCTATTACCACAGCTAGTTATGCACATTAGCAGACATATGTACGCTTTAAACATTCGTTATGGTGCTATGGGGTATGTCTAACTTACAAATGAACTAAACATTAGCCTGCTAACTGTGGGTTTCGGTTTTGGGATGTCTGTTTATCAGATCCTCTCTTTATGCCATTAGCTACATAACGTTATACGCTGCATTAACCTGGCATGCTAGCGTGCAGTTGTCTCATTATTACCTGTTTCTGTTTTTTTTTTCATCACCTGAAAGGAAATCATCCTGTCTGTGTTTGTAAACGCAGTTTAGTATATAGTGTATATAGATCTTTATGTTTCAGGTTGTGATCGTGTAATTCTTTGCAGATCTGTACTTTCTCTGCGAGCCTGACCAGTCTACAAAGTCTTATCAAATGGATAATGGAGACTGGGGGCATAGGGTGAGTTTCAGCTGGATGGACTTGGCTACTAAGATGTGTTTCTCTAAGCCTATAGTTCTCAAACTGGAGTCTAGGGGTCCATAAATTTGTCCTTGATTTTCTAATTTTGCTTCACAAGTTATTATGCCTATAAAATAGTATCAACTGGGATCTAATGATCATTTGAAATAAAAATAGATTCTGTGTGTATAAAGTTAAGAAATTAAAATTCTCTGGCTCAAAGAAATAGCCAAAATATTATTTTACACATATGTAATGTGCCTAATTTTTTTGTTTGTAAAATAAAATAGCACTGAGGGAGTGTTTTTTTTTTTTGGAGCCCAGGTTCTAAGCTCATCTGTTCATCTTATACATTTGGAAGCCACATTATTAGATATATTGTCCATAATGAGATGGATAGTTTTGGGGCTAAAATCTGAGCCATGTTTGAATCGTTGTGCCATGCTGAAGAACACCCTTACCCATGATAAAATCATTTGAAAGGGACCACCTTAGTACCACCACTGACCAGATATTATCATTCTTTGGGTGATGAATCATAGCACAGCAGTGACATTAACAGTTTGTGGGTGTGTGGGTGGTGCTGGTATGAGTGTATTAGGTGCAGCAGTGTTGCTGAGGATTTTAAACACCATATTCTTAATGTGTCCACTTTGTCAGACACACGGACCTTGAGGTGCCCAGAGACTATAGTGCATTTTTATGGCCCAGCCGTAATATTGAAGGGTTCAAGAACCCCATTTAATACACTCATACCAGTGCCACACACTGCCAAGTCAGTAGCATATCAGTGTCACTGCTGTGCTGAGAATGGTCCACCACACAAATAATATAAGATCTTATCAGTGATGGTACTAAAGTGATAATATGAAGTCATATGGGGGAAGAAGGTTGGGTGACAAACTATGCATAGCAACAGATGGCTAACATTCACTAATTATATACCCCAAAGTGCATTTATATGTAGGTGTACCTGATAAAAGAGCAAATGAATGTAACTACAAAGTAGGTTTGTTTTAGTAAATATATGTATAAATTGGCCATACATTCTAGAGATAATCTCCCTTATTTGTTATATACTTGTCTTCAGTGCTCTGACCATCCTTTTATTTTTTTTCAGATGACTCACCCAGTCACCTTAAATGTTGGTGGTCACCTCTACACTACCTCGATGTCCACGCTCCAGCGGTACCCCGACTCTATGCTGGGTGCCATGTTCCGTGGCGACTTACCCACCACGCGAGATGCTCAAGGAAACTACTTCATTGACAGGGATGGCACTCTGTTCCGCTACATACTGAACTTCCTGCGCACATCTGAACTGACTCTGCCGGGCGATTTCATGGAGATGGATCTCCTGCGTAAAGAAGCTGATTTTTATCAGATCGAGCCCTTAATCCAATGCCTCAATGACCCAAAGCCACTGTACCCTCTAGACACTTTTGAACAGGTGGTAGAGCTGTCCAGTACCCGCAAACTCTCTAAGTACTCAAACCCAGTAGCTGTCATCATCACCCAGCTGACCATAACCACTAAAGTACACTCGCTGCTGGAGGGAATCTCCAACAACTTCACCAAGTGGAATAAACACATGATGGACACAAGAGACTGTCAAGTGTCCTTCACCTTCGGACCTTGTGACTACCATCAAGAGGTATCTCTCAGGGTTCACCTCATGGACTACATCACTAAACAGGGCTTCACAATCCGAAACACTCGGGTCCACCACATGAGCGAACGTGCCAATGAGAACACAGTGGAGCACCACTGGACTTTTTGCAGGCTCGCTTACAAAGTAGAAGACTGACAAAGCTCCAAACTGTGCTAAACTGCTGATGCCAGTGCTATAAGTTAAATAGGCTGCATATATTTCATTGTTTGTTGTGTGACCAAACTCAGTAATGAGAGGAAAAGGGAAAATAGTAATGTAACAATTATCAACCAAATGATTGTTTTATTCATTCTGCAAGTTTTTTTTTTTTATAAGATCATTCCAGGTAGTGTCAAGAAGGTTTAATCCATGTGCTGTAGCCCACTATAGGATCCAGAAATATGCAGACAGCTTTTAATCAATCATGTAGCAAAAATAATTATTCATATATTCACTCCAGTTAAAAAAAACTCTACAAAGAATTTGCACTATGTGCAATATCACAATGCTGAGTGCATGCATGTTATAACATGTACCTAAAGTATTAAATTGTCATGTCACATTAGACGACTCTTTCATTGTTTTCATGTTGTCCTTTAACTGTAATCACAGACTGTCCAAATCTAATGTGGATGTGTTCTGTCCTTCTTTATTGGCAATTTACCATATGAAATGAAATGTTATGTCTAACAAACGTTGCCAGTTTATCAGGTACACCACCATATAGGTGCATTTTGTTGGTGTACAGTTACTGACTGTAGCCTTTCGGTTATCATCCCCTCTACCCTGTGCACCAGTGGCTTTTTGTTTGTTTTTTGTTTTTTTAAGCAGCTGTTATTCTCAGCACACCAGTGACTGTGGTGTGTGTGGTTCTGGTGATGCAGTGTTTCTGTGATTTTTAAACACCTCTATATCACTGCAGATATATCCAGCCAACAGCTGTGATGTGGAGAAAGTGACACTCATAATGGACAGTGAGCAGAAATTTCCTGCAGAAAAAGGGATCAGTGACACAATGGAACAGCAGCTTCAGGGTCCCTGGTATGATCCTGAGCTTGAATTACTGTTTGTTTTCCTTGTGTGCATGTATGTTTCATCTGGGTACTCCAGTTTCCTCCCAGAAACATGCTGGTACATGGATTGGCAATGATAAATTGTGTGTGTGTGTGTGTGTGTGTGTGTGAGTGAGATCCTGTGATGGATTAGTGTCCTATCTGGGGTGTATTCCTGCCTTGCATCCAGTGTTCCCGGCATCGGATCCAGATCTGCACCACAAACCAGACCAGAATAAAGCAGTTCCTGAAGATGAATGAATGACAAAAAGATCAAGATAAAGGGTTTCTGACAAATTGTGCAGAGCAGCAGATGGGCTACAGTTAGTAACTGTATACATACAAAATGCACCTCTACGGAGGGTGTAGCTGATAAAATCCCCAATGCGTGTAGGTACAAGCTCTTGGCTGGGGTTTTCCGTTGAGCCAGTACTGATTTGGTTTGACTCAATGACTGTATGTATGAGCTGTATGCAGACGAAATGTGTGCTTCTCCCCTCTCTAGAAGTTCCACTTGGTACAATCCTTTCTAATAACCTATGAGCATGCGCAATGACGTGAACACCACCATGTTGCGCTGTCATGTCAGCCTACAGTGGCATGCATGAGTGTGAAGAAGGACGAGAAAATGTCACAGCGTAATTGAATAACAGAGCTAGGTTTTTGACGTATATGAGTTTTCAATTGGTCCTCGCCCATACTCACAGTAGACGTAGAAGTGCAAAGATTTTGCGAAATAGGCGACATGTTTAGAAAGAACAGAAACATTATGTATATCCTAAGTCTTGTACCCGGGAAACGACGCTTCGGAATTTACCGGTTTTTGCCCATCTTCTTCTGCGTCGGCGGTGTCATGGAGTGGGTCATGATAAACGTGCGAATAGGACGAGAGACGTTTTGTAAGTAATTGGTAGCGTGTATTTGTGCGCGTCAGTGTGCGCTACTTTTGCGTAGTTAAGATGTGAACCTCAGCATCTCCATAGCAATAATAAAAAAAAAACCGTAGCAGGATTTTGGTGGGAAAAAGCACAATACTCGCATTAAATGTTTAAAAAGCTCTGTATAGTTATGAGCATTGGTAGCCAGGACTGATGAGATGTTTCTTCTTCTCTTCAGATGATGTCTACAGGAGAAAACGCTCTGAGAGGGAGTACCAACAGAAAATTGAGGATGGAACAATTGTACTTCCTGAATCAGAACCAAAATAAACATTTTTCACTCCTGCAAATATGTTCATTCTAGTTGAGCAATACCATGTGGGAAAAAATGACATGCAATAAGACCTTTGCCAAGTGGATTTAAGAGTTTACTTTTTATGTAAACTGAAGTGTACCTATTTTCCCAAATGAGGGTAACAGAGCAAGCAAGGCCAATGGAACATTTGAATTTTTTTCAACATGTATTTATTAACAATTACAAAATCTGATTATTAGAACACATCACTTTTGTCATAATCATTTTAACATTTTGTCACCTTTGATAATCATTTTACCAAATTCATGAAATGAACATTTTGTCTTTACAGGTATTGCATCTTTCCATGCATTAATTTTTACGTGTTATTTTTTACAGTTTATTTTTCCATGCACCACATGCTTTTAAAATATTGTCTGATACATATACCATAGATGGTATACTATTCTGACATACTACTTAGTACAGTTGTTTGAGGTTTTAGACATCGCCAATGTCTAAACGCAAAGCAAAGTCTGGACTTGGCCAAGCTTTGAAAGCCTTTTGCAGATACTAAGGGTGCTTGGACTAATAACCGAATGTGATTATATTAGCCCCTGGTGCCAGTTAGACAACTGCAGAGGGAGTGTGTCCTCTCTCTACAGTCCCTCCACTGGATCTTCAGCTTACTTGTAGAGGCCAATTGGAAGAGATCTCAGACAGATGAAGCTGTTTGGATGCTGGGCAAGTACCACCGGGTTTCCATCCAGTCGCACCTCCTGCATGTTGTACCTGATGTAGTGTGTGTCGTTGCCCTTGCAGAAAGTGTCATCCGTCAGGGTGGTTATGTTATTATTCTGCAGGGAGAAACAAAATACCATTCTTTTCTTATTGGGCAAAAACTTGGTTGTCTGATGCTGTATATTTTTTCTACACATGGACATGATAGAAAATACAATTTAATGTTTAACCATAAAGTCAGGCATCAGGGTTTTTTTTTTTGTTTGTTTGGTTTTTTTTTGAGTTTCTGTAATAATTTGTGTTTCACTGATTACTTAATAATATAAACTCTTTGCATCCAAAATGTAATCTAATTTGAGTTTTAATTTCCCATTTCATGAGCAGCTTTATTATGGTATGTTCCATCTTTAATGGAGTAGCAAATTCTTTTCATAGCACACCACCACTAAAGTATAGTATTAACATTTTTTCAGGGTTTAACTTTGATAGTATAAATTGGCATATATGAATACTTTCCTGCATAGTTTATGAAACATTCAGGCCTCATCATAGCAAAGAGACAGCACTTTCAAAAATAGATAATGATCTATTAATGTCCTCTAACTAGGGCTATATGTTTCTTAATGTCAGCAGGAAAAGCCTAGGGGGTGGGAAATCTCAGGACCAAAGGAATAGATTGTTATTGGTTTTATTCCGCTTGATAGATAACTGTTTGCATTTGTGCAAAAGTAAAGTGAGTAATGTGAATGAGTGGGACAGCATCAATGGTGAGATACTGCTCACTATTACATTCCCTAATCTTTAGCTCTCCCTTTATATAATTGTAGTGCAGGGGTATCTGATCTTATCCTCAAAGAGCCTGTGTGGGTGCAGGTTTTCATTCCAATCAAGCAGGAGCTACAACTGATGCCACCTGTTTAATCAGTTGATCTTGGCTTTCAATAGACTCAGGTGTGGCTTTCTGCTTGGTTGAAATGTAAACCTGCTCTCACACCAGCCCTTTCTGGATAAGATTGAACACCCCTATTGTAATGCATGCCTGAGTTTCAGCTATCATATACAGTGTTTGTATAAGTATTCACCCCCTTGACCTTTTCTACATTTTGTAGTGTTACAATCTGGAATTGAAATGGAGTTAATTTGGATTTTTCCCATTTGATTTACACAATGTATAATATTTCAAGGTGCAAAATAGTTTGTTGTCTTACAAAGGTTGATTATATAAAAAACATGAATTTGTTGGTTGGGTCAATACTTGGTAGCACCAGCTATCTATTGTCTTTGCACATCTGGATCCTGATATTTTTGCCAGTTTGTCTTGGCAAAATTGCTCAAGCTCTCTTGGATTGGATGGAGACTATTGTGAACAGCAATTTTCAAGACTTGCCACAGATTTTCAATAAGATTGAGGGGTCTGGGTCTGGGCCTTGACCGGACCATTCTAACACCTTCAGGTTCTTGGTTTTGAACCACTACAATGTAGCTTTTGCGGTATGCATAGGGATGTTGTCCTGTTGGATGGTGAACCTCTGCCCCAGGCCCAAAGTTTCTTGTAGACTGGAACATGTCTAGAATTGCCTTGTATTTGACTCCATTCACCTTGCTCTCAACCAGACCAATTTCTCAGTCCCTGCAAATAAATAAAGCATCCACACCATATGAGACTACCACCACCACCATGTTTCACTGTGGTTTCACCATGTTTCAGATTTGGTCTCATCAGACTAAAGAACCTTTTCGCACGTTTGCTGAGTCTCCAGCATGCTTCTTTGGCAAACTTCCATCAAGTCCAGCTGTGTGGAGTGTCCAGGCTAAGCTTCTCCCATCTAACCTGTGGATCTCTGCAGATCTTGGTTGCAGAGTTGCACTTGGCCTCTTGGTTGTTTCTCAACTAATGTAATTTATGTAACTTGGATCACATAAGTTTTATTCCACACAGAAGGACTTAATTGGAAATTGACTGCACTAGATCTAATTTAGGAGTTTCACAGCCATGGAGATGAATACGTATCTGTAACTAAATTAACAATCTATGTTGATTTTTTCCCCCATATGCCATTATATGCCATATAATCCCAATTAAGACCATTTCAGTTCTGGGTTGTGACGTTATAAAAAGTTCAAGAGGGTGAATAATTGTGCAAGGCACTGTATATCATATGTCAAGTACATTGCACTTCAAAGAACAAACAATATCAGTATTATGTATCAATTTGCTCAAGGTTTTTTCTAATGTTCATAGTGAGTTTTTTTCTTGCCACTCTCACCTTGGGATTGGTCATAAGGTATTTACACCCTAGAAACCTTGACAAATCTGAATAATAACAATGACAAGAAAATATATATACATATATGTGTGTATATTATAAATATATCAAAATGGAATATTATTTAAAGCCAAACAAGTAATCTAGATTACATTACTGCTGAACACCATTTTGCATATTCATGTGTGTTTATGTGATGAATAATGAACGAACATGCAGATGCACAACATGTAGACTCTCAGGAAGTGGTGGAATGGCCTCCAATTCATTGTCGCCAAGGTACAGGAATGCCAGTTTTTTGAGTTTCTGTAATTGCAAATGCATACATTAAATTATTTGTAAAATGCATCATATAGATGATCTTTTTTGTAGAATACTGGCACACATTTATCAAATATTACCTTTAAAACGGTTGATCTGATGCCTTTTGTTTTGAGTCGATTGTGATTGGCATCGAGTGAGATAAGCTTTGGGGGCAGCATTGGTAGTTTGATTAGTCTGTTCTCAGCGAGTGTTAGTTCTTCTAGTTGGTCCAGTTTGGAGAAGGCTCCATCCTCGATTTCCGAAATGAGATTGCCAGTCAGATCGATTCTTTTCAGTGTGCCTATAATAAATACACATATAAACAATTTCATAAAGCCATAGATTGTAATGTAAAATATAATTCTGAAAATTTGCTTAGCTTTCTAAGTTTCAGTCAGAATAGTATAATGACTTATTCCAGCACATAAGGAGTAAATTAGACATCTGGCTAAAGACTACAAGCTTTAGGCTGCAAGCTTTCTAAAAACTCTCTCCCTATCAAGCGCTGTGTGCTGGCTTCAGATATTGCCTTTTGGAAAGTATCATTCATTATTCTGACTACACTGATTCAGGGCCAGATATTACACACTGCATTTACTTCAGTCACTCCCAGTATAACTCTCCTTACCAACATCAGCAAAGTCCTTCTTAGTGATTCTGGTGATTTTGTTGAAGCGTGCATAAAGGTATGTGGTTTCCTTTGGCAAAGGTGGTACTGATATCATTTCTGGGTTGACCTCTTCACAATACACAGATCCAGATAAACATACACACAGCAAGCAAGTGGGAAGATCTAGGGGGAAATCATCAACTTAATCTTAAATACTTTTCTTGAATTAACTCGAATATTAACATTGATGTATGTTTTTATATATAAATTAAACAATCACCTGCTTCTTTTTTCTCTACTGCTGAACCTTCGTCACTTGCATTATCAACACTTTCATAGTCTGGGGCTGCAATGACCTTTTCCTTGGATGAGGTCCAACCAAGAAGTAAGAAGAGAATAAAGAGAAATATTTGTGTATATCCTTCATTGTGTGTCTAAAATCAACCATTTAATTAGTTATTTGCTCAGTTCCAGTATGTTGAATTGGTTGTGCAACAGAATGTTTGTCCCAGCATGGACGTAAGTTACACTGCTGTCTACTGCATACCGTTGCATCCAGATTTATGATATCTGGCATGATGCACATTTATTTCTGAAACAGAGCATTTTTTCTAGTGTATAAATTATTGGGGTTAAATAGTTGAATGATATAAAATATTGCTTCAAAGAATCTTTTCTTCTTAAGGCAAAATCTGCAAGTAATTTTTCACAAACATGGCACCACATAGTCAAATGCTCCCAGAATTGGTTAGAATTTGTTAGGCTTCTTACCTTTTTTTTCTTCACCTCCATGAAAAAGCTATCATCTGACTGCCATTTGTCAAAATCCACTCTCAGAAAACCACTGTTTTGAAGTTCCATTTGATCATTTTGTGCTGTTGAACATAACATCCATGGTACAAGCAGAAAGGAGAAAAATAACATCCTCAAATCCATTTTCTATGGTTCAGCAGTGCTGAGAGAGACCATTAGTGTGTACCTCTGTGTCTGAAATGAGAGCCTTTAAAGTCATTTTGTGGAGGCCCTGCCTATGAGCTACTGAGACTCTGAGACAGCCCTTAACTCACTGTGTGCTGTTGTATGACATGTCAGGTAGAGGCCTTCCCAGACATGTCCTTCTCTAAGTCTTGTATTACTGTTTAATGTGCTTAGTTGCACTGTTATAGAAGAATATGCTAGTTTTTAAATTTATTATTATGTTATGATGGTCTTGGTATGTATGAAGCAAATGCCAGATCTTCTCAGGAAATTACAAGAGACTGATTTATCTGTGAATGTGCTCAGGATTTAGCCACAGATTATCCAGCAATGCAACTGAAATGAAAGCCCATTGTTTATGTCATTATGGAGAGAAAAATGTGAGAGGAAAGGAAAAACATTTTTATGGAGAGCAGATAAATATTTTCACAATAAGTAAATCAGGGTATTTTTTTGTTTTGTTTTTTTAATAAAGGGAAGAACATTGTTGAAAAGAATATCTGATGAAGAAACAGAACTCTGGCAGTGGAAATAAAAGACCCTGAGTTCATCAGAAAATATCTATTAAATCCGGAATCTTGGCCTGGGCTCATTTAAATGCAGTGGACATTGAAGCCCAGAAAACATGAAAATAATGACTCTTTATATTTTGTGCAGTGGCAGTAATAAAGAAGTGGTCATACAGTATGTGACTAAAAACTCTGTTCCATTACCCAATAGTGCTTAATCTTCAAGTAAATGTCACTGAATAGAGTGAGAATGAAGTAATGTCTTGTGCTTAAGGAGGAAAAGAAAACTTGATACAATATTGTATTAATAAACAGTTAATAACCACACAATTTCTCACAACACAATGCCGATGAACAAGTCTACATTTAAAAATTTTCTTTCCGAAAAGCCATCCCCTTCCCTCTTGTGCTGGTCCTCCAAGGCTGCAGAATCCAAGGGTCTGATAGATTTAGCAGATCAAGCAGTCCTTTTGCTAAAAAATCTATTTAGTTATGAAAGATTACTTGGTAAGAGAAAAATAAATTCAAGGACAACATCTAGTCAAATAGACTTTGAAATGGCTTTTCCTTTTCTGATCCTGGGTCCTATTACATAACCTCATGGGAGGATCCAAGAAGTAGAAAAAGCAAGAAGAGACAAATGATACAAGCTGTCCCAGACCCAGAAAACTGCAAAGGAAGAACAGAACTTTTGGTTCAGATATTTTTTCCCTTGCAGTACCTGCATCATGGGAACTGTGAACTCATGAACAGATGTGAAAGTTATAAAGGAAAGCGTGGCTGACTCAGTCTGCACCATAATGCACCTTTCAATCAACACATCATTATAGGTTAAGCGGCTAGGTAGTTACAAATCTAAATAATAAAATTCTAAATAAAAGCAATTCTTAATCTAGGATTAGTCAGATGAATTTCCAATAAAAAAATTGCTTTCAGGACTATGAACACACAAAAGCTAATACGGGATAATCATCACAACACTGAAACCTCTCACTTTCACTGATATACATGATACATACATATACTAAACTAACTGCAAAAATATCAAAAATACATCTGAGATTGCAAAGTATGACTTCTACATACAAATCTATGTCCAAGACTCTGCCAGTAATACTTAACTTCATTTGATCTGACAGCTAATCAGAAAATAACTGTCAGCAAACTAAATGAATTGTCTTAAACTAATCTTAAATCCATATGCTGTATTTCATAGTGGAGGATCTGACACTTTCTCAAGTTCTTTTTCTGATTCTTGTGCAGCTGCCAACTGTTGCATAGATTTTGCCATTTTCAAAACCTCCAGCTGGAGAAAAATGGGTCGCAGTTCCATGGATGTTACTTAATGTGTGTTGATTCACAAAAGAGGAAAATCAATAAAACTCATTAATTACTTATGAAACTGAATAACACACACACACACACACACACACACACACATATATATATATATGTGTGTGTGTGTGTGTGTGTGTGTGTGTGTGTATGTTATTCAGTTCCATAAGTATTAGTCAGGTTCATAAGTATTTGGACAGGGACACAATTTTCATAATTTGGCCTCTGTACACCACCACAATGGATGTGAAATGAAGCACTCAAGATGGGATTGAAGTGTAGACTTTCAGCTTTAATTCAAGGGGTTCAACAAAAAATATTGCATTAACCGTTTAGGAATTACAGCCATTTTTTACACAGTCCCTAGATTTTCACAGGCTCAAAAGTAATTGGAAAATTGACGGAGTTTCATGGCCTGTTTCCTCTTTATTTCATGACAAATTAAGGAGATAAAAGGTCTGAAGCGGATTCCAAGTGTTGAATTTGCATTTGGTAGCTTTTCGTGGGAACTCTCAATATGCGGTCCAAAGAGGTGTCAATGCAAGTGAAGGAGGCCATCAATAGGCTGAAACCTACAGACCTATCAGAGAGATAGCACTAACTTTAGGAGTGGCCAAATCAGCAATTCATTAAAAAGAAAGAAGGAATGCACTGGTGAGCTCTGCAACACCAAAAGGCCTGGAAGACCACGGAAGACAACTAAAGTGGATGATCGCATTTCTTCATTGGTGAAGATAAACCCCTTCACAACATCTAGCCAAGTCAAGAACACTCTGCAGGAGGTAGGCATTTCACTGTCAAAGTCTACAATCAAGAGACGCTTTGATGAGTATAAATACAGATAGTTTACCTCAAGATGCAGACCACTGGTAACACTCAAGAACAGAAAAGACCAGATTAGACTTGCCAAAAAACCTCTAAAAAAGCCTGCCCAGTTCTGGAACAAGATTAACTTGTACCAGAATGATGAGAAGAGTACAGAAAAGGAAAGGAAGGGCTCATGTTCCAAAGCATACCACATCATCAATAACACACTGGAGAGCCTGGTTGTTGACACAATTAGACTTTATTCTTTCCAGTATTAAGCCGAGCAGCTGTCTGCAGACAAAAGCTGCCCAACTCTTCAGAAGGGTGCTCTTATATCCATTTTCATGAAAAAACTCTACATCCTGCTTTTCACAAGACCCAACATTGCCATATATGCATATGTTATGGTTTAAGGAAGCCTTACTCACTTACATTTACAGCTTATTTCTGCTCTCCCCTTGTAGGAGGCTACCACTGCCTATGTAAGGCTATATAGGGCACTTTCAGGCCTCCGTGTCACATTGTGCACTATACTGATTCCATACATCTATACCATTGAAGATAAAATATCATCAAATATGAGTACACTGTGGTTAGCATTTTATGGTTACAATATTTCTACAATGAATAATGACCCAAAACATACCGCAAAAGCAACCCAAGGCAAAGAAATTAAATATTCTTAAATGTCCGATGACTTCAACCCAGTTGAGCATGCTTTTCACTTACTGACGACACAACTGAAGGCAGCTGTTGTAACAAGCAGCATCTGAAGGCAGCTGTGGTAAAGGCCTGTCAAAGCCTGTTTAAGTACTTAAGTTAGCACTTACACACACACACACCCAAAAAAAAAAAAAAAAAAAAAAAAAAAAAAACCTTCCCAACAGAGTTTTGGACTGATGGTATTCCTAGTTTGTGACCTAGTGAGCCAATATCAGAACGTATTTTTGATAGACTTCAAAGCACTATTGTAAGTCGCTCTGGATAAGGGCGTCTGCCAAATGCCATAAATGTAAATGTAAAGCATCTCAAGGGAAGAAATTCAGCATTTGGTGGGTTCCAGATTTCAGGATTTGCATCCAAGTATTAAAAATACTCCTAATATTTTTATTATTTTAGTTTGTCCAATTACTTTTGAGCTTGTGAAAATGTAGGGACTCTGCAAAAAAATGGCTAAACGGTTAATGCAATATTTTTGTTAAACCCCTTCAATTAAAGCAGAGTCTACAGTTCAATCACATCTTGATTGCTTCGATTCAAATCCAGAGGCAAAATTACGAAAATGGTGTCACTGTTCAAATACTCATGGACCTCACACACACACACACAAACACACATACAGTTAGGTCAAGTTTTGTGATTTTGCCTTTATATACCACCACAATGGATTTGAAATAAAACAATCAAGATGTGATTGAAGTGTAGACTTTCAGCTTTATTTTAAGAGGTTCCACAAAAATGGCATTTACCGTTTAGGAATTACAGCCATTTAAAAGTGCTTCCATTTTCAGGTGCTCAAAGGTATTTGGACAATTGACTGACAAGAAGTTAATTGACCAGGTGCGGTCCATTCCCTCATTACTTCAAGACAAATGAAGCAGATAAAAGGTCTGGAGTTGATATCAGGTATTGAGTTGGCATTTGGCAGCTGTTCGACTGGAGCTACCAATATGAAGTCCAAGGAGATCTCAATGCAAGTGAAGCCATCATTAGGCTGAAAAAACAACATAAATCTATAAGAGAGATAGCAAAAACCTTAGGTGTGGCCAAATCAACAGTTGGGTACATTCTTAAAAAGAAAGAAAGCACTGGTGAACTCAACAACATTGAAAGGCCTGGAAGACCACAGAAGACAACTAAAGTGGTGGATCGCAGACTCCTTTCCTTGGTGAAGAAAAACCCCTTCACAACATCAACAGAAGTCAAGAATACTCTGGAGAAGGTAGGCGTATCATTGTCAAAATCTACAATCAAGAGACGCCTTCATGAATGTAAATACAGAGGGTTTACAACAAGGTGCAAACCACTGGTAACATTCAAGAACAGGAAAGCCAGATTAGACTTTGCCAGAAAACA
>CM040990.1:10698621-10723746 GCA_022985145.1 Pangasius djambal | reverse complement strand
TAAAAAAGCCTCCCATGCTCTGGAATAAAATTCTTTGGACTGATGAAACCAAGATTAACTTGTACCAGAATGATGGGAAGAGAAAAGTATGGCGAAAAAAGGGAACAGCTCATGATCCAAAATATACCACATCATGTGTCCAACATGGTGGAGGAAGTGTTATGGCATGGGCATGTATGGCTGCCAATGGAACGGGCTCACTGGTGTTTATTGATGATGTGACTGCTGACAGAAGTAGCAAGATGAATTCTGAGGTGTACAGGGCTATACTCTCTGCTCACATTCAGCCAAATGCTACAAAACTGATCGGACACCGCTTCAGGTGGATAATGACCCTAAACATACTGCGAAAGCAACTCAAGACTTTTTGAAGGCAAAGAAATGGAATATTCTTCAATGGCCAAGTCAGTCGCCTGATCTCAACCCAATAGAGCTGCTTTTCACTTACTGAAGACAAGACCAAAGGCAGAAAGACCCACAAACAAAAAAGGCAAAGGCAAAATCACAAAAACTCTGTCACTAACCCTAACCCTAACCCTGACTGTATCTATCTATCTATCTATCTATCTATCTATATATATATATATATATAATTTCTATAATTATAATTTTATTAAATTCTTAATTTTATGCTTTGACAGATTACCAACACAGGAAATAAGCTATTTATGATAATTGCCATTACTGTATGTACACTGCAAATTCTGCATTGTCTGAAGCAGCCTGTCTTTTAATAAGTGATATGTGATGCACCAGAAACTATAATAACGGAGTGAAGCATTGTCATATCATTAATTTTTTTTTAATCCTGTTTGACTTGTATCAGCATGCCACTAATATCTAAAAATGAGCTGTGGGTTCCTGATATAAACTTTATACTTGTTGCAGTTGCGAGAAATAGAACAGCATCTATCAAAACTTTAATGTATGAGCAGTTAAAGGTATTAATGTTCTAACCAAGGGGTAGAATCCACATGAAAATAAAGATATCAAGTACAAAATGCTTCACAGCATTTAACCCAAGCTGGTCATCATATTGAAGCGCCTTGAAGACTTTGACTGTTCAGTTCTCAGTTTTCCCTTACAGCTGGCTTCTTGATCTGTTGAGCCAGTATATACAGCAGGTGGCGTAGACTCATACAGTACACAAGTGGATCCATTTTCACCAATGTGATACGACACCTCGTTTGGGTCCACCCATAGTGTTAGCTCACTTGGAAGCAAGGAAAAAAGTTTCTGCTGTGTAATGCCAATAGCACAGGCAGCTTTGCCTATCAACGGGTCCACTTTGTGGTTGATGCGCAAGCATCTGTAGCCAGACCCTCTGCAAGGGGCTTGGGGAAACCAGTGTTGCTCATAGTGCTCTGAAAGAAAAGAGACAAAGCATTGTAATTAAGGATGCATCAAACCCATTTTCTTTTTTCATACCAAATACATGGTTTTTAGTACTCATTGATACCAATACTGATACTGATACAAAAATGAGTAACCTACTTAGTCTTAAGCAATCACAGGCATCATGGAACATTTTATTTAGCTCTGTTTATGCTGGTTGCTGCCCTCTGTTGCTGGCAATGTCCTCCACATGCTGAGTTTTAGGTTTAAGATGTCTTAATCCATATCTTTAATAGAGCACATGAAGGTGGCAGCAGAGCAGTATCAGTTGGTCATTAAAAATAAGAGTGATATGCCATGAATTGCACCTCGACTCTCAAGCAAAGTGTAGACCCCTTGTGCATGTGTCTCAGTGCTCAGTACTCACAGAACTGAAATGCTCTCATGTGTACTCATGAGTACAAGTAAATGAGCACAGTATTGGACCAATACCCAATTCCAGTATCATTTTCAATGCATGTATGAATGTTTATAGCATCCTAACAAAATGATGCTAAGTTGACTTTGGATCTGGGGTAATGGTGTCACAGCTACTTACTTAGTGTCCATACAGCTATCAACCAAGTGATGCCAGTGCATGCACTCTTATAAAAAAAAAAAGATTCCTTGATGGTTCTTTAGATAATTAATGCTTCTGAGCTAAAAGGACTAGAACCCATTTCCATAGAGTTCACTACATGGAACATTTTAGGGTTAAAAAAAAAAACAGTCAGGCACAAGAGGTAAACAAGACTAGATTGACTGAATTATGGCTATTGTTATCAGTATAATGTACATAGTTACACATAGTTGTATTCCTGCACTTAGATCTCAGCTCTACAGTTTTGCAGATAGTCAGCTCCAATCTGATCTTAAAAAGGCTGACAATACACTCCTGGGCAAAAAAGGCAAATATTAAGCTTTTAATGATCTTAACAACAAATCATTGGTCAGAAATTTAGCAAGAATTAAACAAATGCACTCCTGAGACCTCCTGTGCCACCATTTGCTCATTTAAGTTTGCTGCAATGAACTGTTTGGGGAAAAGCTAGAAACAGGGAAATTCACATATATAGTATTCTTGTACACAAAGGTAAAATCATGATAATGATTAAAATGTTTGATTTAAAATTCAGCTAACACATGTCTGGGTGTTTTTTTTCCAAAAATATATTCTGGGATGTTACTTTTTTCTTTAAAGGATTAGTCATTATTTAGTTATCTCACCTGATGCAGCCCATCAACGGCCACAAGGCTTAAACATGTAAATATGTAAAGAAATCAAAGTGAAAAGCGATCCCATACTAAGTTTAATTATTTGTAATTTGGTAATTTTCTTACCTATGATTTGTTGTTAAGACCGTTAAAAGCTTAATATTTTGCCATTTTGAGCTTGGCCCTTTTTTTTTTTTTTTTTTTTTTTTTTTTTTTTTTTTTTTTTTTTTTTTTTTTTTGCCCAGGAGTGTACAAAGTTCTCGCTTCAGTCTGTTCCTCTTGGTTTAAAGCTGTTTGCCTTTCAGAGCAGGTTCCACGTACAGCTCCTTTAGGAGGCCAAGAAGCCTTAACTAATCTTATAACTAATAACTAAAACTGAACATAAATTATCTAATTAACTAATAAGTCTAATTAAACTCAACCTGTAGAAATGTGAATGGCTAGAAAAAAAGATGTCGAAAAAACATTATATAATATAATCATATAAGTAATATATGATTATTTTTCCTGTTTATGACTATGATTAGTGTTATGAGTACTGAAACTCCCTGTACCAAGCAGTGCATCCTGCAGGGAAAAGCTGAAGTGATGAAGATGATCTTCAGGAAGAAGGCCAGTCATCCTGAGCAAACTGGTGATAAAATTAGCAGCTGTAGAGACTTCTGTTTTCATGTTTTCGCCGGCTTTAATACAGATGAAAAGGGGGGGGGGGAGGAGAGAAATGGCGAATAGCAGCACCTGTATAAAGAAAGCAGAGGCGATGGATTAGAGCCACAGTCAGGAAATACGCCTGTTACTCTTCAGGATGACAGACTTACTGGCAGAATGCTCTTATTAACAGAACAAAGAAGGACTGGGATTTAAGGCGATTTATATCCAACTATAGCTGTGATTACAGTCTGATTATCAGCTCTGACACAGTAACAAGTCTGGACACACTCCCTGCTCGTCATAACAAAACTATTTCTCTAGTTGTCACAGTGCAGAGCTTCTTAACGTCAGGTATTCGGTGAGACATCATGAAAATAATTCCCATCGGCTCCAGAGGGTATGCTCAGGGTTAGCAGTGTTTCCAGTTACATCAAAGTTTAACACTTACCTAATTAACTATAAACCGGGTAAAACTAACAAACCCACATAAATAAACAAAAATCACAATGGTTCTCTAAGTATTTTACATTTCATCTATACTACTACATCTACCAGCCCGACGTTTGTTGAAGTCTGAGGTAAAAGTGGTTCAATATTTAAATGTAGCAGCCCAGTGCACATTGTGTTTTAACATCATTCCTTCAGACTGCTGTAGCGAGGGTTATCATTTCGCCTGTTCTCTACGTGTAAATAAGGTTTCAGAGGGCCATAAAATTCAGAAGACATCTCAAATGCTATACAGTATGATTTTCGTTTCAAACAGTGTGTTTTCTTTATAAGAAATACAACAAAATGACAAAGAAGCTAGTCATATAGCATTGCAATGTAGCCTACACAGACTTCTCATTTCTGATCTAAATACATGAAGATTAGTTCAGTAGAGACATGTGTATTCACAGATATAGTGTATGAGGGGAAAAAATGTGGTCTGAGGTATTAACTACAAAGTGCAAACTACAAGTCTGTGACGATACAAATAAATGCGTTAATTTCCATTGGGAGGCTATGGGATTTGTGTGCATATGTTTCTAATGAGTAGAAACAGTACCACAGCAGTGGCTAGTTTTAGAAGCAATGCTCCTCCCTCTGTGTGAAGCCTGGAAAGGGTGGATCCTCTTTCACTGAACAAGACTACTGCTTAAAAAATCCGCTTCTCCGGAAGTCAAGCTTTCCTCACAACTCCCCAAAAAGCGTTGAAACCCTTCCAGCTGTCAGGTATTATTCTACACTCTGTATATTGTTTAGCTTTCTTTCTTTGTTTTGACTCAGTATACGTCTCTCCTATGTCAACAGGAAAAGTTACAATCAAATAACAGCCAAAGAAGAAAATTAAAGCTGCTAGTGCTGATTATGTTCATGCTGTGGTTGGGATATGAAGCTTTTTTTTTTCTTGAGCATACATATTGCCTACAGTTACACAGTATTGAGACAAAAGGTTGTTGTTCATGTTGTTTATGAAGGCAGAAAAAAACAAGTGGTCAATGTTGCCATCATGTTCTTACTTCTGCAATCTCCTGTGTTTTCAGAGAACCTTTTAAAGCAGAGTGAGGGTGTGAGAGAAAGAGAGACAAAACCTGACAAAGTTTGGAACTAGACTGTGTTTTAAATCAACAATGTCTGAGGTGAAGTTGTAGGAGAATGAGATCTGTCTGTCAATCTAAGACTGCATATCTTGTAGTGTGTAGCCTATAATTGCCATTATACAACAGTTAGATCCAGTCCGCTAATTTGATTGGTCGAGCAGCTTTCCAAGAGTGCCTATATTTCCTATAACTACACTGGGACATTTCACAGTGTGTATCACTCCGCTCGTCGGTGTTTGCCATGTAAAATTCAATTTCTACTTTGAAATGGTTATTACGTTAGTATTGGCGATATCATCAATGGACAAGGCAAATTATACTTTTCAGGAATATAAGCTTTGAATTAAAATAGGAAAGCTCGTCAGTTGAAGATGAAAAGGAAGAAGGGACGCCAATTTCACCAGAAGCACCTTTAATGGGAATGTACAAACCAATGTGAGCTAGCTAGCCAATGTGCTCTAAAGTGAGTGTGGCTTCTTCGGGATCTATTTCCACTAGCGGAGTGAAAATACACAGTATATACAAATACAAAATATTGTGTCCGAAATGTCACTTAGTTTATATTAATTTCTTGTTTATAGAACTGTATAAAAGCAATATCACACTCACAATTGTGCAGTTATACTGAATAATGTTACAGCTGTCATTCGCCATAGGTAATTAATTTCTTGTGAACTCTTGCTTGTGCAATATTGCTTAAATATTAAATCTTGATCAAAAATGACTATTCCACACGTTATCCCTGAGTCACTATCTGGCCTGGGCTCTCATAACAGCAGGGCTGTTTGTGAGTAAACATTAGAAACAAAAGTGTATAATAATTTTGTTTCAGTGTAGCCAGTTAACCTACTGACATGTTTTTGAGACATGCAAGGAAAACAGAGAACCCTGGAGGAAGTCCATGCAGACACTATTCCGATCTATGGTTTTACACCAGTTAGTCTAACCATATGACTTTAGTTCTTTTGGTACTTGTTTCAGGATTTCTTCCCCTTCCATTGTAACCACAAGAATAAGGCAAATGATTCATCTATGATTTCTAGTTAAAACCAAAAAATAAGGAAAACAACAGCACAGCAAGAATTCCCTCTCTCTCCCTCTCTGCAGGTTCACTATGATTCTTCCTCAATCCCTGCTCTTTTTAGTCTACCTCTCTGGACCACTGGCCTGCCATGCATTCAAGATTTGTGCCTTCAACGTTCAGAGTTTTGGAGGCTCAAAAGCATCAGATGGCACAGTTTTGCACATCCTAACACGGGTAAGGTGGACTTTACAGAGAGTGATGTAAAGTATGGATGTTTAATATCACATTAGTGGGCATTTAATCTTGGTAATGGTAATTGAATCTTGTAATGTACTTTAAATATGAACACAGAAATTCAAATACAGTATCTGATTTTGTGACGTGTGAATATAGTGCCAGTCGGGTTAAAAAGCCAGTTAACATATTTAAATTAAAATTTGCATTTTGATTTTATTTTTGGTCAGATTGTGTCACGCTGTGATGTGTGTTTGCTTCAAGAAGTCAGAGATCAGAAGAAAACAGCCATACCACGTCTGATTAATAGACTCAATAAGTAACATTACTCTCATTACACCTCCAGTTATTTAGATAACTCAACACATATGTGACAGACATCCTGCAATCTGCATATCATACACACAAAAGATTTTTGGAAAATAATTTGAAGATGAGCAAATTACAGTTTTACTCAAACACACAGAGTGTGATCTGTTCCCTGTTGTACAACACTACTTACTTAAGCTGTGAATAACCAAATTACAAATGTATTTAGTAACATATCATCTCTTCTTTTTTCAGTTATGAAAGGGATCGCCGGTATGACTATGTGTCCAGTGGACGTCTTGGCAGGACACAAACCTATCAAGAGCAATATGTTTTTGTATTCAGGTAGGATATTTCATTTTGAATGAGTTTATATCAAAAAATCCAGTGAATGCTGTATGTGGTTTTATGTTTTTGCAGTATCTTTCTTATTTAGTTCTTCTCAAGCATGGTTGGGGCTCCATCATTTCCTGTTCTCTCCTACAGGATTGACTCAGTCAAGCTAATAGACCAGTATCAGTACCCAGACACACAGAAAGGAGATGAGGATGCTTTTGCCAGGGAGCCTTTTGTAGCACGCTTCCGAGCACCTAAAACAGGTAACATGAAAATGTCCATACAAGGAATGTAACTGATTATGAATACATTTTTCAGAATCAACAGATAATGTATTCTAAATGGAGACAAACACACAGATCTCTAGTCGAGACCAATTATAAACTCAAGTAATGTTGTCAAGGTTGAACTACAGACACAGCTACGGACAAATATTTGGAGCGCTAAACAGATACTGATACTAATAGCGTCACTGTGTTACACCCCTAATCTATTGCAGTCATGTCTCAGTGAGATTAGGCTGGATGACACTATTTTCAGTCTGTTTTGGGTGATTATTGAGGTTGCCTTATGACTGAGGAACACTAAAGTTCTAATGAAGCAACAGTTACACCATACTATATTTCTCTATATTTACTATTCTATTTTTATTGTAAAAGTTTGGATTGTGATTGAGTGGTTGTTTTACAGTGATTGGCGAGTTTGTTCTGATCCCAATGCACACCTCTCCTTCTAATGCCACCAAAGAGATTGATGAACTCTATGATGTCTTTGAGGATGTTAGACAGAGGTGGAAGACAGAGGTAAAATACAGTGGTACAGAGAGCACTTAAACAGAGTTGTTTTCTTTTAACCATTAAAGGTTTTTGACATTCAAAAAAATATTTTACCTCATTACCTCCCTTCTTATAGGACATAATGTTCCTTGGTGACTTCAATGCCGCTTGTGGATACGTGCCCAAGAAAAACAGGAAGAACATAAGACTCTACTCCAACATTTTCAGCTGGCTGATAGATGACAAACAGGACACAACAGTAAGAGGGACCACTGACTGTGCATATGACAGGTAAGCCTTATTCTGTTTAGGTGGTTTATGGTATATCCCAGCTTTTTTCTTTTGTTAATTTGGTGTCTTATGGAGTGTTGATTTCTGATGGCACAGGATAGTCGTACACGGAGATTCCTTTCTCAGAGCTATAGTGCCATTTTCAGCACAGCCATTTAATTTTGCCAGCGCATACCGGATCAAGGAGGAAGAGGTAAGTGCTTTTTTTTTCCATCTTACACACCTACATAAACATAGATACCACTCATCTTAATTATATGGTTCCTTCTTACATAGCTGTATTTTCTCAGATTACATTTATAGTTAGTTAAGCAGATACCTTTCCAAAAAAATTATCCAATATCTGTGAATACTTGCCTATGCCTTAACAAACTGAAAGAGAGTTTGTGGCTCAGTTTTTGAAAATCACAGAGACACACTTTTGTATTAAAGCTAGATTAGTATATTAACCTGTATATCTAGTGTTTCTGTGCTGAAGACACAATTTTTCTTACAGGCTTTACGTGTGAGTGACCACTATCCGGTAGAGGTGGACCTGAAGACCAAGTCAGGAAGTGAGCAGGGAAGCATAATCTTTTTCCCAATAACTCTTGGCCTTCCCCTGCTACTCCAACTGACATGACACCAGTGTGAAAGTGGACACTTTTTTAGTCGGTCAGTTTGAGAGAAGATAACCATACGCACTGACGCTAATACTTAAATATCATCTAAGCCAAAGCTGCACAAGAATGTACTGGGTTTCTTGGCAATAATGTGATACACATTTTCATGCTCTTTAAATCAAGGAGATTGTAAGTAGTAAACAAGTTTGTCAACCACTGAAAAGCACATCACTTTATTTAGCCAATGTTTTTAATCTGTTATCATGCTGGAATTTCATTGGACACAGTCCTATTTCTTGTTGGTTGGAAGTACATTTAAGGTAACTGGCTGCTAATGAATCAGCTCTTTTGCCACTTTATTGGTGACTATCTGGTTTTTATGTTTGTAAATGGCACATTCAAAGCTTACTGGACAAAAAGAAAGTTGAATCCTCCAACAGCAATATCTAACTCTACAGTATCAGTAGGTTGCATGCCTGGATGAATCTAACCCATTTGTCAGATGCTGAGGTCACCTTTTGTTGTTCATGTCAAGGCAAAAAACAATGCTGACATATGGCATGGGGTCAAATCTGGATTATTTAAAAAAAGAATTGGTGGCATCCTGACACAACAGATGCTGTTACTAAGGTGAGGGAAAGCATAGCCAAGTATTAGGAAAGAAATGATGTTTTGATGTTTGAGGTTATTTAGGTGTCATGCTTATCAAAGTCACACAGATTTGACCCCTCAAGTTAATAATTCGGTGCTACTGGTGGATGCAAATATTGTGTCTGAAAACCTTAACATTGTCTTCATTTAGTTTATCTGTATTCTGATTAAAAGATGGAGACAAGCCTTTTCTCTCTCTCCAGTTTGTGCACTGATGTAGAAACAAAAAGAAGATTAATGGTGTTCAGTTTCTGCTCAATTATTGGCTTATACAATTTAAGATGTCAGTTTCCTGAAGTTAGATAATGATCGGATTATTAGTATGAATATAAACACACCCAAACGTTTTCATACTTGGTGTATGACATGCAAATTACAAGTGAACAAATCCAATTTGTTAAGATGGTAGTCACATTGGATTACATATCCACATTGGTTGTAATAGTATGACTCAAACAAGTGGTTGAATGTTTGCAGGATTTTTATGGAATCATTGTAACCAGCAGAAGAACTGATTAGAATTCAGAACTGATCCCATTTGGTGGTCATAAGGTCAAATGTCTATCTCCCAGAGCTTCCTTCCTGTCTGAATTTATTTTAACAGTATTTGAGGCAATAACAAGAACTAGACTTGGTGGGTGGAGGCATCCCATCTACAGTGTTGGCATTGATTTTTACTTGTTTGTTCTTGGGCTAGAACAGGAAACCTAAATTGCACCAAACTATCTGGAGATTCCCAGTAGTACATTATACTAGTTTTCACTCAAAAGGGAATTGGGGGGAAGCTTTAGACTGGCAAATCATAATTATTCAGTGAATCCTTGACTAGCTCCAAACTATAGTTCTAATACTTTTTGTTGCAGCCAACCCCTGGTCTTCAAAACTAGAAAATAAAAAAATTGTAAAAACTGAAACCACAACATTTCATAATCAAAACAGAGTTTGATTTTATTTACTACTTCAGATAACTGAGCGCTCAATCTCACACAGACAAAAGTATGGTGAGTGTGAAGTGCTTAGATAGCGTGCACTGCCTTCCAGCGGCTCAGCGGCCCGTGGCTGGGGACGTATTTCACACTGCAACCATCAGGGATCACACGCTTCTCCTGCAGCAAGTCATCAAAGTCAGCTGCATTAAACTTGGTGAAGCCATACTTCTTGGAGATGTGGATCTAAAAAGGAAAAAAAAAAAAAGGAAGAATTCGTAAAGCTGAGCTCAACGTCCTTCACTGAAAGGTCTTTGTCCCAGAAGTGCCTTTAAGATCCCAACACTTGCTAGCACGTACAAACCAAGAAACTGTTGCAGACCGAACATGAGAACAACGTTCCCGTCTTTTCATAAAACATGTAACATCGAACCCATGACGAGAGTGGGACGTACCTTCTGACGGCCAGGGAACTTGAACTTAGCTCTCCTCAAAGCCTCAATGACATGTTCCTTGTTCTGGGTCTTTGTGCGCACAGACATGATGACCTGTCCAATGTGCACACGGGCCACTGTGCCCTGTGGCTTTCCAAAGGCACCACGCATTCCAGTCTGGAGCCTGGAGAGAAGAAACAAGACCTAGTAAAAATCACAACACAAAAAAAAGAAGAACACAAACACACCCACACCCAGGTGCACATTTCCACTTTTAGTGACGTTTTGTCTCAATGGTCCCTTACAGGACCCAGCACTTCACAGGCTGGGCTCATACACAACCAAAGATTCACTGTCTGCAGCTTTTGCACACCAGAGCAGTACAGACAACCAAGCTGGTCGGCTTAATAAGCTGCAGTTGTAGTTTTATGCCTGACCAAACTCACCTATCAGCTCCAGCACAGGATAACATTTTGTTGATGCGGATGACGTGGAATGGGTGCAGGCGCACGCGGATGTGGAAGCCATCTTTACCGCATGTCTTCACCATGTACTTGTTGGCGCAGATACGGGCAGCCTCAAGAGCTACACAAAGCCAGATATACAGTTTAACATTAGTAAAGTAACGGCAAAACGCTTGTCAAGACAAATAACTTTCAAACTGACAAGTGAACTTTAATTTGAATACATGTGGGTACATTCTGAAAATTTCACCATCCTTCCACTTACCCTCAGAGGACAGCTGCTCATACTCATCAGACACCATGTGGCCACATAAGGGGAATTCATCCACCTTAGCCTTCTTCCTGCCCAAGTCGAAGATCCTGATCTTGGGATCTGGGTTAAGCAGAGAGAATAGCCATCACACATTCACATCAACTTAGTCTGCAACATTGCAAGTATGGAATCTATCAATTTAATTACATTTTCTGCTAAGTTTAGAGATTGTGAATATTTCAAGCAAGCACATATCAGTGATGCATTAATATTTTTTCCCCATAACATACACAATATTAGTGATGCATTTAAAGTTTACTAAGAATTGATTATAATCTCTGGGTTCTGTGAAATAAATGCAAATGACAGTGTGCCTTCATTTGTCTTTAATATTGAGTGTGGACTTGTACACTTATGATCTGTCTGAGGGTAACCACTCCCTCCCTCAGTAAATCCACATACAACCAGCTGCAGGTAGATGATTTAACGATAAAGCATCTCAAGGTTGATTCAAAATCAAAACTATGGAGAGGTGACCCAGAATGTTTAGAGATGCCGGGCCACTTTTTTTTTTTTTTGGTTAATTGTGTGTTCTTAGAAATTTTACTTTTGGTTATTTACATTTTGCAAAAAAAAAAAAAAAAGAAAAACATACAAAATAAAAAATAAAAACCTTTTAAGCCACCTCTTCTTTGCATGTAGTTTGTGTTTTTCTGAATGCCTTTCATGTTGTGGAACTAACATTTACGTTATATTAGACTGTGATGGACCTGTTTGTATAGCCAGAAAAAAACGACTTTAAGCTGTGTCCCCACATAATGCACCACATTAGATCATCCAGTTAAACAATAAAATACATACATACATAAATAAGCTTTTCCAATTAAAGTAGTGCATGTTCTTACCAGGTACACCCCGACAGAAACGGGACTTGGGGTAAGGCTTGTTCTTGCAGTATCTGTAGCTGGGGGTAAAGAAACAATTATCAGGAAAACAATTCAGCTGTTTAAAGGACCACTGGTTAAAAAAAAACACAAAAAAAAAAAACAGATGAAGTACATTGAATTTCTTCACTGCAGACAAGCATTTGATCTGAAGCTGACTCATGGAGGCAGCTATCAAACATATTACTGCTAACCATCTAACATTACTGCGACTATATTAACTAGCTATTCTTTACTTTAACCATCTATTATCATAATTCAATGAACAACTCAATTTCTCTAGTATTTCAGTCTAAGCAGTTACAGGAGCACCTGCTAAAAACTAGCAAGCTAGCCGCTAAAGCCAGGCCAGGAGCCGCACATGGTTAGCGCCTCCTGCCATTTTCAGCTCCCCGCTCTTCACAGTGAACATGAAAAATACAGAAACTTACCAACGGGCTGGACGGCGCCCCATGGCTGCAACCTGAAATAAACACAAACACGGTTACTTTCATAAAAACAAGCGCCACAAAGACTTATTATCTAATAAGAGTTCCGATAAATTTGTCAAGAGCGGGACTCAACACCATCCTTCCACGCACTCACCTAATGGCGGAAAGGAAGTAACTTGCATTTCCGCTGCGTCATATTGTAAAGGAAACGTCACATCCGCACAGGCGGATTCGTCGCCCAAAAGGCTATACACTTTGACTAAAGCTGAGCAAACAAGAAACATTATAATAACATCATATAACTCAATACAATTCTCTAAATTATTTATTAAATATGGTTACACAAAACAAAACTATAGATGATCAAACCCCTCTTCAGTAACATACCAAAGTTACCCTTCAAGTGTCATTATTATTATTATTATTGTTATTATTATTGTTGTTGTTACATGTTATTAAGAATTAAAATTTTAATAAAGACTGTGCATTTTACTTCTGATTCCATTAAAAACCACATACAGTTATGACATTATTGAAGTTATTGCACCATAACCTTGTTACCTCACTGTAACTTATTTGCTGTTTGCACTACTGGTTGGATGCTAACTGCAATATGATGCAATACTCATACAGTGACAATGACAAGAAAGTTGAACCTAACCTAACCTAATAACTTCTATCTGATCAGTTGTAGCAGAGTGAGTGGAGTGAAATCCTGCAAGATAGCAGACTTTACGGCATGGTATATGAATCACTGATCTAAATTCATTAAACATTCATTACACATGATTTATTTATATGCCACCATGACCAGGATGAGTTGAGGCCTGGCTCAAACATCACCATGCTCAAAACTAACTGGTTCTTCTCAAAGCCTCTGAAGGTGGCTACTGTGTTTTACATCTTCTTGAACCACTGTCTATCTAGAAATAACAAAGGAGGAAGTCAACATTTGCAAAATTATTTATAAATGTAAAAGTTTTAAAAGTACTGACCTCCATTGCAAAACACCCTTGATTTTATAATTGGTTGTGTAATTATAAATAGTTGTGTTGGTCATTTGTTAATGTCATGAAAGAGCCTAGATTTAACACTAAGTTTTGCGTTGATTCTAAAAGGAATGCTGGTGTGTCAAAAAAGAGAATGATATGTAAAATGCAGCTGTATCTAAAGCATGAGAGAGAAGCTGTTTGACACTCTTCTATTGGTCTGCTCCTGGAGCTGCTGTTATGGCACTGGACTCCAACTTAAAGGAAATATTACTATCTATGGCATGTTTCCTCTCCAAAAGGTAGAAATCACCGTCTTAACTATGCCTCAGCTGGGTGACTATAAACAGTACACCTTTGCTTACTTCTTACCGAAGCAATCTGCTCATAATTTAAAAAAAAAAAGCTGTGTTTATTTTAATCAATTGCTCTGGCTTCAGCAGAGGACAGCCAACATTCATGGTTACTATTTGGTGCTGGTTCTCTGCACTATGCTCTGGAAGAGATCAACAACAGTCAGCTCCTGCCTGGTATCACTCTAGGCTACTAGATGTATGACACTTGCTCACATCCTGCTATTATTCTGGGCACTAGTAAAGGGAAAAGGAATATGGTCAAATGTAATTTCTTGCTACAAACAGTTCAAATAGATAATTTGCACCAAATGGATCATATACCATATTAGCATTGTGTATTTTTGCCTAGCCAGATGGCAGAGTCACGTTGTTCCCCAGAATGTCCCTATGGACACAGGCAGTTGCAGATTGGCCACCCCATATTACACATTTTAAGGTTAAAGTAAGAGAACAAATTGTGGTTCATTATATTACCACCAGATGGCACTCACTGCAAGTCTGGCATTCCCATCTGTTTGTAACGGACCACCATAGTCGATTTTAGTTTTTGTTTCCAGCTGTAGACAAATGAAGGAGTCAATTTCAAAAATACTTATAACAATAATTATCTCGAGTCTCAATTTAAAAAAAAAATGATGCAGATACAAAAACAGCAGAAAAATGCAAAACGATGGTGCACTATTAAGTGAGTAATACTAATGAATGAATAACAAGAGACCGTCCCACATTATTAACTCCGTATACTACCACTTCAGATGTTCCTCAAAGACACAAGATGGCCTAGTGCTTAGCACTGTTGCCTCGCACCTCCAGAGGTGGGGGTTCGTTTCCTGTCTCTGCCTTGTGTGCGCGGAGTTTGCATGTTTTCCCTGTGCTTCGGGGCTTTCCTCCAGGTACTCTGGTTTCCTCCCCAATCCAAAGACTTGCGGTGTAGGCTGATTGGTATTTCCAAACTGTCCATGCTGTGTGCTATTGTGCCCCACAATGGGTTGGTACCCCGTCCAGGATGTCCCCTGCCTTGTGCCCTGAGTCCCCTGGCATAGGCTCCAGGTTACCCTACAACCCTGTGCAGGATAAGCAGTACAGAGAATGGATGGATGGTATATGCTGCTCTTTGGTCTAAATTCTGCTCTCATATGTATATTCTACAGTGCTTTAACTGTCAACTATAGTTATCCTATTCTGTACACTGAAAACAGTGTCAACGTAATTTCCTACTCTATGTCATCTATGTGCGAATATTTCTCAGTCAGTTTCACTATGCAGACTCAAAAGAGTCGTCTCTCCCTCTTTCTTAATTCCCTGGATATGGGAATCGACTCCCATCCAAACTGCTGGTTAAAATCCCGAGCACCACCAAGCTGCCACTGCTGGGCTCTTGAGCAAGGCCCTTAACTCTTAACTGCTCAGTTGTGTAAATGAGATAATTGTAAGTCACTCTGGATAAGGGCATCTGTCAAATGCCATATACATATACATGTAAATGTAAATGTAAAATGATAATGGATCAAGATGATGGACAGCTGTCCCAGACTAACCCAGTAAGACGCAAAGGAATCCATTACCGTTTATGAATATAATTAGTTTTTGACTTCTTAATTGTATAGATAAATGTAATTTTGGCATTAGAGAGCCATACAATCCATACCTAAAATCAGTGTGCTGAATTTGTTCTAAAATCTATACTATGATTTTTTTTTTCTCCTTCAAGTCATATTGAAAGTTATGATGCTGAACACACACAAAAGAGGGCGCCAAGGGCCAACAAATTCTGTTATTCTCAAGCCAGTCGTTTCCTTTTCCTACCAAAAGATGTCTCTATTGTTTCAGTAATATGGTACACTGATAAAAATCCCCTGTTCCCCTTTTAATTTTCTAGAAGAGGAATGACCTCACATGTCTAAACTCTGGATAATGAAGAACAAATGTTGGGGTGGCCATTGGAATCTTTAGTATCCCTAACATTTGTTCTTGGTCAATGCAGATATGACGTGATTGTACAAACATCCCCTCTGACCCACCTTTGATGGTGCAACTCTAATGTCAGTTGTGTAGTCTGTGGAATCTAACAATAATTTAAAAACATAAATAAATAAAAACAGTCAGCAAGACAAACAGGCTCACAATAGGGAGAGACAGGGGCGAAGAAAACTTGGTTTTTAAAGGCCACTGAATCTGGTTTATACAGTATTAGCATTGAACTTTTCCCACATTTTTTTAGTATTACATCCTGGAACTGAAATAGGTTTAATTGTTTTTTTGTTTTTTTTTTTAAATAACTTCATTTACACAATAAAGAGAGAAAATACTTATGCAAGGGAATGTAATTAATCAAACTAGAGCTATATAACCAAAGCTCTTTAAGCAATACAAACTATTCATCTTGCCTCCTGCTGCTGCATTCCTGGCCTAAGTGGGGCAAACAAATATTCCTTGCCTTAGATGGGACTGTGTTCAGGTTAGCAACAGCTTACTCTCCCATACATTTTATTTTTTACAAACTGTGTTAACATATTGTGAGAATCCAGTCTCTGATTCAATGATACTGTCTAGAAGTTTGTGACCTTGCATTTGTCATACAGTACAGTGAAAGGCTTAAATTGTCTAGTACATTTTGTGAGACTATAATGAGATGAATCCCTTTATTCTAGTTTTCTGCTAAAGTAAAAATATAAAAAATTATTTCAATATCAAGATTCTGTAGTTTCCTAATTATGTATGATGCACAGTCCCTTGCCATTTTTGTGAAAGATTCTCACACATTTTCTCTTGTGTGCAGAAGATAAGGTACCGCCCTTTTAAGTATGGTGTAAAGTTTCCTGTGCGGTCATGTTTGACCTGTAATTGCATATGCAAATGATATATACAACACTGTGATAATTTTTCAACTTGGTCACAGTTTTAGCCCCGTTTGTTAGCCACAAATTGCACCCCACCCATTCACACATAGGTCTGACAGTGCAGTGCACACTTCCCCCCAGTGCATTAGCACCTCTGGAGCCACAGTTATTTATTTTTTTTTAATGCACTCATCATGCATATTATAGTATGTGCTGCACTGTCTCTGGTAATTTTGTGTGTGTACTGGGGAGAGGGCATGCACTTTCAGAGAGTAGCTATGTTTAATCAACTCCAGATATGAACATGGGGAGGCAGAGGTCACACAGAGGTTAGCTTATAAGCATAGGCCCATGATAAGAGGCAAGAAAAGAGAGAAGAATGATGAAAGGAAGAGGCTAAAGCATAAAAAAAGCAGGTTAAACCATGAAACATTCTCATCCAGATATGCTGCGTCACTCAGTGAGCAATTCTGTAAGTTTTATTTACATCTTCACTCACATTTCTGGTGAGACACCTAGAATAGGTCTAGAGACTGTGTACAGCAAAATTAATAGAAAAGGGATGGACTGCCGGAACATCCAGTGCGTATTCTCAGGTTTTCACTCAGTGTTACTGGGAAAGGCTCTGGATTAATTGAAACTCTGATGTGGATAAAGTGGTTGCTCATGATGAATGAATGAATGAATGAATGATATGCAAATCAGGAAAAATATTTAAAAAAGCAGCAAATAAGAAAATCAGTAAAATATAAATTTGTATTTGTGAGCCTTCTTTGTTTCTTGTTTAGATTACAACAAAGCACAGTGTGACAAAATAACTTGAATAAAGATTTATTTGAACATTCACCACCAGTACATTTGAATGATGAATGATTTGAATGATGGTTTTCCACAAACACAACTTTTAATGCTTATAATCACTGATTACACATGTATTCCAGACAGTGAAATATTTTTTTCATATTATCATGAATAATTAGAATGTGTGCTTAAATATAAGATACAATTGCTATGTAAAATATAAAAAAATGGAACAAACAACTAAAAAAGTACTAATAATATTCTTTCTCTAGACCACCTAGTGGTTATTTCTTCCCTAAAAGAAACACAGAGAACAAAATCGTCTTGTAAACTGTAATCTGGCCAAATAACAGGAAATGAATGTGTACTTGTTACCCTGGCAATCGGTGCCAGTTTTGTAAACAGAAATATATGTTAGACATGGGCAGATGACACACAATGCTTAGCAAAATTCCGACAAAGCATTACTAAGAGGTTTTTACCATGACTTCCATTTTGTTTCTCCCCCTTACTCTCTCTGTGTAACGATGTGAGATGTGAGGAGGGGCAGCTTGTCAGCACAAGTTTGTGCTTCAGAGCCGACTGCCTCAGACATGAGATCATATGATGTCATTCAGGTTCACTTACAAGCACATACATTGATATGCACCTCATATTGTGTGTGTGTGTGTGTGTGTGTGTGTGTGTGTGTGTGTTTAAAGTTCTGGGGGAAGCGAAAGAGGGCCTTGCTTTCAAATCAATTCCCTAATCAGAGCTTAATACAAAAAAGAAAACTCATCATTAATCCACATTAAAACAAAATACTTAAATGTACTAGAAAAAATGTTTGTGCTAGGATTTTGAATATGCATGCTAATTTTGGGTAAATATCTATTTCTAATCTATCACTGCATTGTAGCACAGTGAAGATCTCCAAACATACTGCATTCATGCTCCACACGTTATTTGATTCTCAACCAATCCCTTACACGATTTCTATTCTTCTGGCTTTTATGTGTACTGCTGTAACAGAGGAGCTGTCTTGAGGTTCTGATATCATGTGATGGTTATTATCTGGCTGGCATACTTTATGAGGTCTACAGTCTTGAGTGACAAATAATCTAGACTAGTAGTCACTCTGGAGTGGTTATATCTCTAATGAAGGACATGAATGAATCTCTTCACATACACCCATCCACTGATTCTCTCTGATCACCTGTGCCGAGGTGTGCATGTGGTACATCAGATAAACAAGCTGTGTTATCTCAAAGCACAACAATGAGATCCACCTCTATATTGTTTGTTATTATTAATAATTTACAGTTACAATTATTTGCACTTACAACATACAAACACAGCATTATCAGATCTTTTCACTTTTCTTTAGAGTTTATCAAAATACCTCATCTTTTTGTTACTACTTTGTGGTCCAAAGGGGTGTGGAGCTTTTTTTTTTTTTTATATACATGGTGAACGGGTACATATTTGTCCACATTCCTCAGTGAATCATTGTGTGTGTGCCTGTGCTTGGGTTGTTTAATGGAGTGAGAGACAGTTCTTTTGCAGAAAGGGATCAGTCATTCATAGCTGCAATGCTATCAACCCCTCCACATTCCTCCTCCCAAATAAGGAGAAAAATACTGGATCTCTCTCTCTCTCTCTCTCTCTCTCTCTCTCTCTCTCTCTCTCTCGCTCTCTCACCCACTACAGTATATCCCCCCTCTGTGAGAGAGAGAAAGTAACTTTATAGTTTTATTAACTGACATAGATTTATTGGCTCATTTTGTTATAAGTATGTACTGTTGTGTTCGACTGACAAGATATTTCTCATTAAAGTTCTAAGGTCCGTGCCTTCATTTGCGGGCTGCTGTTTGTTTGTTTAGCTGACGCCAATGTTATTGTGTTGGCTTTCTCAGGCCAGAGGCTTATATACAGATGGTGTTATGGTTGGGCGCTGATGTTAGATGCGCAAGGGAGAGTGGAGCCACAGTCTGTCTGAATCCAGGAAGACGTGGGCATTGATGTGAGGAGCCCTGAGGGGAGGCCAAGGCTCCAGTCTGCTGATCCTGCCATGACACTCAGTCATGGAGTGGCTCTAATTACTCCTGCTCTTCTCACACCACTTCGTGTATTAGAGTTTTAAAACTCTTTGTCAGGACTATATGCTGTAAAGGTTAGAAGAAGGCTGTTGTGCTGACTAGATATTTTTGCTATATGTAGGATAAAACATTGGACAAGATAAATAAGGTATTGTACAGGGTGCTTTTTCATTCTCCAAAGTACAAGTAATGTCAGGTACAACAGTGGCCCTACTAAAAAGTATGGTACTCATTCAAGCTTTCTCTTAGTTAGGACTAGTATACAGTAAATGGCCCTAATACTGATCTGTGACACATTGTAGACATATCCCACAGGAGTCTAGCAGTTTTTATCAACATATTTTTATAAAAGGGCAGCATGATAGTGTAGCAGGTAGCATTGCCAAATTACAGCTGCGGGGTCTCTGGTTTGATCTTGAGCTCGGGTTACTATTTGTGTGGAGTATTGCATGCTCTTCCTATTTCTGCATGGGTTTCCTCCCACCTCCTAAAAACATGGCAGCAGGCAGATTAGCTATACTAAATTGTGGTTAGGTGTGCATGAGTGTATGAATGTACAGTATGTGAACATGATGTCCTATGATGGACTGGCATTCCATCCAGGCTGTAACGCCACCTTGTATGTTTCTGTGAAAGGCTCCAGATCTACCAGATGAATACATGAATATTTTAATAAATAATATCAGTGAATCCCTTGGCCCAATGTCCCTAATTGTCCTCCATGGCAGCAGGCCTGTCTCTGATCGTGAGTCTGTGATTAGTGGTTTAATGGTAAAATAATGCACCTAATGGACTTCTGTGATATTGACATCTGTAACTGTTTTGTCTTGTCGGCAAGACAGGAAGCAAGAAAAAAGAAATGCAGATATAGTACATAGCATTTATTAGAAAATTCTATTAAGACTCAATTAATGGCACACTGAATGTATGGGATTTTAACTGAATCAATAAATGGACTCTTTGAAATAATTAGACCATTAAAACAATTAGATCCCAACGGAAATACATTAAGTGGAATGCATTATGCCAACTCCCATTAGGAAAGAGAAACTACAAATAAATTTTCTGGAAAGGTCAAATTAGTTTTAAAGGTACAAAATATTCACTTTAACTAAAGGTACAAAAGACTCCACCCTAGTGACAAGAAAATAATTGCCTACAGCATAGTGTTTTGGACCCTCTGAGTTTGCTTGAACACAGAGCATTCAGTATACAAAACACTTCATGGACACAATTAAAGGAATGTAATTGAAACCAACAATTATGTGGGGCAACCCACAGAAGAACAAGGACTCATGTAGAATTTGGCTCATAACTACGCATACATCTTCAAATCTTCTTTGTCTCTTTTACTCTTTCATCTATATTTTGGAATCCCCCATCAGGCCAGAGAGTCATTAGTGTGTGTGTGTCTGTGTGTGTGTGTGTGTGTTTATTTTTATATCTTGGTCCCCACAAGGATAAGAATATCTGACAGATTTGTCCTTTTGGACATTTGGCTGGTCCCCATGAGTTTTGATTTATTTATTGTTTTTTTTTTGTTTTGTTTTGTTGTTAGCTTTTATTTGAAAAGCTAAAAGAGCCAAAAGATTTCCTTTTGGTTACTGAGGTTAAGGTTTGAGTTAGATTTAGGTATATGGTATATAGGTCCACAAGACTGTGTGTTAGAGAGAGAGCAAGAGAGAGAGAGAGAGAGAGAGAGAGAGAGAGCGTGTGTTGGCAACTAGATAGGATTCTCATGCTTTTACAGCGTCCTCTGCACAATGCAGCTGTGTGTGTGTACAGATCTTCTGATTAGATTAAGGCTAGTCTGATCCTTCAGCAACATAGAATGATGCGTTTCTGTTGCTCTGCTGTGTTGAGTGTGTTGGAGCTCTCTCCTCACGCCGCTGCTGTCTGACTGACCATATCATACGTCAAATGTCATATAGTCAACAATAACAAAAAAAGACCACAGATGGTTTTACAGGAAGCTGTTTTCCTCCTTTGTGGTCAAGTTACCATTCAGTAACATTTGAAGCAATCTATGCACACTGAATTTTTCTGGATGAAAAGTTGCTTATTGCATCGAGATCAGTGATCCCCCCTTTCTCTCTCTCTCTCTCTCTCTCTCTCTCTCTCTCTCTCTCTTCAGGAGAAAGAATGAGATAGAGAGAGAGAGCCTACCATAAATGGTTGTGTTTGTAGAGAGGGAAAGGGCAAGTGTGTGAGTGAGTGTGTGTGTATGTGTCTATTTGTCTGTGTCCAATTCTGAAACCATGCAAGTATGCCTGTGCGCTGTCCTAAGTGTGGTTGTTCTTCATCGCTAAGCCTCCACAAAAACATTGAAAAACGTTCATCAAAGACAACTCTCTTGATTATAGAGTTTGTGTATGTGGGTGTTGGTCTTTCTTTGTGTTCTGCTGGAGAGAATAGAGAAAGAGAAAGAGAAACAGAAAGAGAGAGAGAATGAGCTTTCCTGGCAATATGCTGAGCAATATTGCCCAGTAGCAGCAGAGAGGTTCTTTGGCTCTCATTCAGTTCTCAGAAGTACAGTAGGCTTACCTTTTAAAGGTATAATGAATCAGCTAAGCCAGATAGGATGGACACACACACTGTAAGCAGACACTCAGGCTACGACAGCTTCACTAAATTGATAATAACAGGAATGATCCTGTCTCACCACACCCGTCACCGCCAGTGATTCAGCCAGAACACAAACACTCATACACACTGCCCTTGACTGAATAGTCTTGTCAAATAAATGTTAACTAAACATATGTTAACTATAAATGTTAGCTAATATATTTAGTTGTTTACTGACATAAAAATGTATCACAACTAACTCATATGTATCACAAAGAGAGAAAACTAGCTCTGCCAACCACATGCCTTAACATATGTGTCCACATGAAAGTAAAAAAGAGAATGTGAAATAAATTTTTTTGACATACGTTGTAATTCACCATGCTTTACTGATATTTTAAATAGACAGATTTCTTATACATGATGGCCAAAAGTTTCCCACTGAGAGAGCAGCACAAAGGCAAAAATCCTTCTCACAAACAGCACCCCCACAAATGCTGCGAGAGAGCAACTGAGCACTCGAGGACAAATACTGAAATACAGACCTAACAAACCAAAGCAAATAAAATAATCAGTTACTTATCAGGTGTGGAACATTTCCATGTCTCATAAAACTCTGCTTTGTCTGAGTGGCTCCATCTGAAAACTTCCACTCAGTCAAAAGTCAGCAGTGTTTGCGAATGTGTGGTACAGAGCTAGGCCTCCATTGCACTGTTGAAATGGGCATAGATTTGTGGAGCAAGAAAGTGCACATGTTCTCCCCAGTGTTTGGAGAGAACCACGTTTGGTAAATGAACCATAGTACCTGTGACAATAGGTGCGTTTCCATCCAAAGATTTTTTGTGAAAAAAGGTTTAGCACTTTGAAATGTTTACCGATATAGATGATGGAAACGCAAGTTATCGATAAAATTTCACAAGTGTAAACATAATCTTTTTTTGTTGAACTTTAGCGCATAAATTCTATGTCAATACATCAAACGTTGAGAAAAAAATAGCTTGGAAGGAATTTCGAGAAAAATGGCATTCACTCAAAAAAAAAAAGTGTTACATAACAGAATTTATTCATCCATTAAGGGAAGAATCGGGATGCGCGTGCCATCCAGCGCAGCGTAAATCTGTGGGACAAGATGCGCCAAGGAATTACAGTATGCAATTTCATTGGCCTCTGCTACATTTGGTAGTCTGATATAATCCTACATTAATTTTTCTTTAATAGCTGTGCACACAGCATATACACATCAATGAATGGTCATTTTACTAACCCTGAAAGTTTCCCCCACCACTCTGTACTCGGCACAGGTTGCCAGTTTGAACATGGCAATGACAATCCACTTTCAGGTCGGAACCAGTTTTTGGTGGCAACCTGTGATGCATCAGGCGCAACATCAGGACCAAATAATTGCCATAGCATCTCAAACGTGGGCCGTGGCATTGTAAAATGTTCTGTGAAGTGTCTCTCCAAAACTATCTCCCAGAACGCCCTATTGTGTGGTCTCTCCCAAACCAATGGGCTTCGTCGCATAAGGGCAGTCATAGAGCCCTATCAGACGAGTAACTGCTCTGCTGGCCAATTTAATTAATTGTCTCAATACTCTCTCCATTTTACAAAGATTTGAGGACGTTTATTTTCGATACACCAAAACTTATCTGACAATTTGTTCTTTTTAAGGATGACATCATCACGCACACCATTTTAGCGGTAAAAGGCCAAATAGATGGAAATAGGCATGAGACAGCAAATTTCACAAACTTTTTTTTAATGCACTTTCACTTTGTCAATAACAGAATAAAGATACAAACATATAATAATACATTTTATTTATAAAGCACTTTACATTTTAAAGAAAATCTCAAAGTGCTACAGAAAAGAGTCATAATATATACAGCAATTAAAACCAGCTGCCAACTGAGATTAGCACAGAAATTTAAACTCTAAATATTAAAAGACTTTTTAAAAAGGTAATAAAACATTAAGGCTAGCAGGAGTTTACTGATAGTTAGCATCAAGTTTAGTCTAAGTTTCTTGTCTAACATTCTCTATGCAAATGAACTGACAAGCATCTTTACTCATGAGAGTAACATTGCAATTGTGCTGTAAATCTACATTATAGCTATTAGAAAGTAGTGGTTTTCTCCCTGTGTTTGTGTGGGTTTCGTCTGAGTTCTCTGGTTTCCTCCCACTGTCCAAAAACAGACAGATACACTAAATTGATACACTAAGTGTGAATGAGTATGTGAATGTGTGCGAATGGTGCCCTGTAATGGACTGGCATGCCATATGGGGTGAATGTTCTCTTTTTAAAATTTATTTTATTATTTCTTTTGGATGGAATTCAGGTAATTATAATTGTCTTTTTGTTATCATCATTATTCCATCCACAAAAGTGCAATAGTGGTGAGCAGGAAAAGAGAATGGATAAAGAAAAAGAAAAAGAAAAAAAGAAGGAAACAGCACAGAAATTAAAAGTCAAACAGTTTTAATTGAGGAAGAGACAAATGATATGAAATTCTTTCACGGGGTGAATTCTCCCGCCTGGCGCCCATTTTTGCCAGGAGAAACTCTGGATCTACCACAACCCTAACCAAGACAAAGCATTTACTGAAAATGAATGAATGAATTAATATTTCAGTGTTATGTTTGTCAGCTTGGATTCTGTACACATAACAGTTACATTTTTTATTCTGTGCTTGGCATTTCTGCAACTGCTAGGCATTTCAGGAAATGCTTTAATTCTGTCAGATAGTATGACAAAATTTCTTTGTTCCTATTCAGGTTTTTGTACTTCTTTCTCCATTAAAATTCTTGAATACACACTCAAGGCTCCCCTATTATAATCTCAGTAGCTGTTGTATAGTACATCACTTATAATATATAACTTCTGATACCTACACTATATGGCCAAAAGTTTGTGGACACCTGACCATAACACTTATATGTGCTTTTTGAACATCCCATTCCAGATTTAGTCCCCCCCCCCCCCCCCCCCCCCCCCCCC
>CM040990.1:10673544-10698521 GCA_022985145.1 Pangasius djambal | reverse complement strand
GGCCCACATATGGGTGTGATGGTCAGGCGTCCACAAACCTTTGGCCATATAGTGCATATCATTTCAAATACTGATGCAGTCACATACAATGCCAATGCCTAATGTACAATGTCCAAAAATAAAACCTGCAACATAAAAACATACAAATATCAAAATGGAATTAGGCTCTGAGGAAAGTGAAGCATCTCCGGGGTGGTAGAATACAGCATTTTGCTGCATATACCAGGACAAAATTCATCCTGTGCTAATTCAAAATAGATCACACCCATGCAAAATATTACTGAATATGTGTGTGTGATGTACATGTGTCCATAAAAATATAATCATAAAAAAAATAGTGCCTATAGTAGTTGTAATCAATTATCAATTGGCACATGAAATGCAAATAAGGCTAAGCTGGAAATCAAATTCAATGTCTCTGTCAGCGCTTGTAAAACTAACAAGATGAAACATTATTTTTCTGTATAAGTCTAGGCAAAGAGGAATTCTGTGACAGTGAGTGTGTGACAGTGAGTCATGTTTAGATCAAACATTCTCTCAGCTTCATGAACTGAAGAAATCTAAAGTTCACATTCACATCTGAGTAGCTAAGGGATTTCCTCAGGCTAATTTTTTTTAACAAAAGTAAAATAGACATTCTGTTTTGTTATTTTCACAGGTACAAATCTCAGCACTTATAGTAACACTGCCATAATTTAATCTATGCTACAACATTTAAAAAATTTCTAGCACCTATGCTCTACCGGTTTCCTGCAATGTCCTATAGTTGGGCAAGATCACTCTGATCTTACACATCAGAATCACAGACTCTGACTCATAATGCTATAATATCCACAGTCAAACAGATGGTACATACTTGCTTGATTCTTCTAGGCATTTATGAGTTCATATTTAAGAGGATGTTAATGAGTGCATGTGTGTGTGTTTGTGTGCACGGGCATGGTTTTATATCTTGGTGGGGACCAAATGTCCTTACAAGGATAGGAATATCTTGCCCTAGCATCAGGAGATTGCAAGTTTGAATCCCAATGATGCCATAGCCATCCCTGACTGGGATCCAAAGGAGCAACAATTGGCTGTGCCGTCCGCGTGGAAGGCGTGGCATACTCTCTCTGCCCTGTCGCAATGACATTGGCCAATCATGTGCATCTGTGAGCTCATGTATGCAGAAGAGGGGAGATAGTGATTTCCCCCAATTGTGTTACGGTGCCTTGTGGTGCAGCATGAGCAGCAGTTTGAAAAGATGTTGGCTGGCTTCATGAGTCTTGGAAGAGGCACATGTTAGCCTTTATGTTACGGTTAGTCACACCAAATATTGATTGAATTTATTATTTCGTTATTACATACTACTCTTTATGGTACACATTTATACACTTTTCATTTCCTTATTCTTGAAATCACACTCACTTTCAGCGCTTCACTTTCCAAGATTCTCTGCCCAGGCACTAGGGACTCTTATAGAGAGTATTTCTGGGTTGCAAGGCAGTACTTTAATTAAAACTTAAATAAACAAGTTGCGGTGTTCAAGTCAAGTCAAGTCAAGTGGAGTTTATTGTCATTTCAGCCATATACAAGTACATATTGAAACGAAACAAAATTGTGTATATATGTGTATTTATGTCAGATGGCATTAGAAATAAAATAACAAAAATATGAACAGTTATGCCTCTAAAGCTGTCAGCCTTCTACATGCTGCTTAGTTTATTGTCCAGCCCTACTTTTGAAAGGTATTAAGGCTGAGCCAAAAGCAAATAAAAGTTGGAAGAACAGAACAACATATATTCAGGATAAGTTCAGAAGTCAGTATTCTTCCCCAAACTCAATATCATCATCAATAACCAAGCAGACACCACTGAGTGTCTAAGACAAATGATGGTGGCTAGCACCATCATTTGTCTTAGACGCTTAAAGTCAAACACACCCTTATTCCTGTTGAATTGAACGTGGTTTTGGAATTTCTGACTCTTTATGTTGCATGTAACTTTGTTCTCTTGCAAAACTGTGGTTTCACAAAAGTTGGACCCTTGGCTCATATTTGAGTTTCAACATTGTGGTCTGACAATGGCCATTAATGCTCTCTGTTCTGCCATACAGCATTGGTGTTACTGTGGAAAAATGTGCTATATCTGTCACCAGGGCTTCCTGTCGAAATGTAGATCATCCCAAAGCAGATGAGTCATATTCAGCACCTCTCCCACTGACAAACCGCCTCGTGTTTTTCTGTTTGCCCTTAAAAAAACATCTAGCTAAATCCCCCATGAGAGAGCAGACAAGAGTATCATGTCTATAAATAATTTGTTCTGTTTATTATTTAGTAATAATAATTAAAGCGATAGTCAGAAATATGTAGACAATTGATGAAAGACTCCCCGTGTTCAGTGTCCAAACTTCATTTATTTAGTTTTGCACTAACATTAAAATGCTCAAGTAGCTAATAAGTAAAGATATAACTTAAAGCCACCAGTATAGCAAACTGTTAAACTGTAAACTGCATTCATCACACACTTGACCCTAATTTTCTTGTTAAATAATCTAAATCAGATTTGTTTTATGTGGTTTCTGACACTGAATGACTTCTTGAAGCAGAATCACCTTTTGTCCTCAGGTAGGAGTTGTAGGAAGTGCCTAAAGGGTGAATTATGTGAATTATGCGAATTGTGTAGTTTTATGCTAATTTAAATATATAACTATTGTACAGATTATTTCCATACATTAGGCCAAATGCATTTTGAGGCAAGTGCATGGTCATTTACCAATTTCACTCCCACCAGCAAGCTCTCCTCTATCACTTTTCCTCCTATATCATCTCCCAACCATGGAGACTAAAGGCTATTCTTATTTTATAAGTTTTAATTTTTTAATTTTTCATTTTCTAGTTTTACTTTGAATAAATACTTCTTATGTGAACATTTGCAGAAATAACTACTAGAATATATAAATGTGCTCCAGACAGAGGATGTGATTTTTCTTACTTTGATAAGCTTAGATAAATATCTGATATGTGAGGAAAGGCATGTTTCTTCTGGCTGTGTAAAAGCAAGATCAATCTTGTTTATTTTTTCTCCTCCTTTTTCACCTTTGTTTCTCTTCTTTGATTGTTTTTATTGGTCATGAACACAGCTGAATATTTTATTAGTCTAAATATGGACCCAGTAATGATGACATATTTTCATATCTGTTAGACTGTACACGCAGAGTATGCATTAATGAGTATCCTCTTTGAATAAATTCCCTAACACTAAAGCTGCCTCAGTAGGCGTATACAACGCAGTGCATAATAATATCTCATACAGTTTATATTATTTTTTGGGCCACCCTAAATGAATATTTACTTACACTGCTATAGTTCATTTAATCTTAGCAAGTGTGCCAATAGATTTTCCTTCCCTCCCAAAACAAAGGCAAGCTTTTATGCATATTGTGCACATTCTGAAAACTTCCTCTTAAGTCTCTTTTTGACTGGAGGGCTCATTGTGTACAATCTTAAGCTTTGTGCCATCTTCCCTGTTAGAACAGCTGGCTCTGCTCTAATTTTATGGGTTCTCTGAAACTGCATCATGTTTGTAGCTGTATATTTGGATTGACGGCTTTTTGCCACCTTGTCAGGCATCAGGTTGGCAGTGGTTGGGTCTGTCCTCATTTGCTCTCTTTTTTTATTGCTTTAAGTTTCCCTCCTCCTTGGGTCTCTTCTAACAAATGGGAAATTTGGTCATGCCTGTCTCGTCTTGATCTGTGCAAACTGGCACAGACTTTGAGGCATACAGAAATGTTATGGTGACATGCAAAATAAAGCAGAGAAATGCAGGCCAAGAAGGTGGAAAGATCACAATTGACCTTGTAACTGAATATTAGCTTCTGACTTTTACATACGCACACACTAACTGAAAATATAATAAAACTGTAAAATGCAAAGAAAAGACTTTAAACCTGAGTGCTAAGTGCTCTTGAAGAGTTCAGCACTGTTCCTCATTAGTGGGTGGTGTTTTTGCAGAGATTATATAAGGGGCCCCTCTATGTATGACAGCTCCGTCCAGCACACCATTAACAACTAGTGCACATTTGTACAACTGAACGATAAAACCCTCAAGCAACACTGTAAAAAGGTATCTCTCTTAAAGTTATAGACCTATGTAATTATTTTCATTTTGTTGTATGAATGTATAAATTTTCAGTGTCAGGAAGGTTTAACAGAGAGAAGCCAACTCCTTGTTCTATATTTGTAATAATGGCTCTAATTCCATAGTGAAAATAATAGTAAGCCAATTAAAGCTTACTTTTTTGTAATATATACAGTATGTATCATATATTCATGTGTAATGTTTGGTTGTATAGAGAGACTATTGGATAGAAATCAATTTTTGTTGCTTGAGTAATATTCATAAATCCTACAGTGGATATAAAAAGTCTACACACTCCTGTTAAAATGGCAGGTTTTTGTGAAGTAAAAGACTGACACTAAGATTAATCATGTCAGATCTTTTCCGACCTTCAATGTGAAATTGCAAAGTATACAAATAAAGTGAAAAACAATCAGAAACTTTTTTTTAGGGAAAAAAGGAATAATAAACCATTTATAAGACCTTTCGATTTTATCACATCACTCAGTGTTTTGGGTAAGAGTCTATCAGCATGGCACATCTTGGCTTGGCAATATTTTCCCACTCTTTCTTCCAAAAACATGCTAGATCCATCAAACTGTAAGGGCATCTCCTGTGGACAGCCGGCTTCAGGTCACCACACGGCTGTTTAGTTGGATTCAGGTCTGGGCTCTGGCTAGGTCATTCAAAACCTTTGAGCTTCTTTTGGTTAAGCCATACCTTTGTTGATTTGGATGTATGCTGTGGGTCATTGTTGTGCTGAAAAGTTCGATTCCTTTTCATCTTCAGCTTACTAGCAGAAACCTGAATGTTTTGCACTAAAATAGACTGGTATTTGTAGTGTTTTTGTGAGAAATGTGATATAAGATATGTGAATAATATGAGAGAATGTTTCACATGCAGAGAGTAATCAGTACTTGTCAGATATTCCTGCAGCTCCTTTAATGCTGCTGTAGGCCTCTTGGCAGCCTCCCTGGTAAGGTTTTGTCTTGTCATTTTGTAAATTTTGTCGTCGCAAAACGTCTTGTTCTTAGTAATGTCACTGTGGTGCCCATTTTTTCCACTTGTTGATGACGGCCTTCACAGTGTTCCATGGTACATCTAATATTTTGGAAATTCTTTTGTACTCCTCTACTGGTCGATGTCTTTCAACAAGTGAGATACCGTACATGCTTTGTAAGCCCTTTGCGGACTCTTTTATCTGAGGTTAATCAGAATAATTTCATTGATGACAGCTGTATGATAATTACTTTTGAACATTGTTTCATTCTGAAACACAGCCACATCCCCAATTAAAAGGGTGTGCACACTTATGCAACCAGGTTATTGTAACTTTTTTATTTTTCCTAATTTTCCCTGAAATGTTTCTGATTGTTTTTCCCTTCATTTTTATACGTTACAATTTCACACTGAGGGTAGAAAAGGTTCTGACATGATTAATCTTAGTTTCATTTTTTTTACTTCACAAATACCTGCCATTTTAACAGGGGTATGTAGACTTTTTATATCCATTGTATGCATAAAATTTTTCATTATATTATGTTGATATGAATTTTATTAAATGTAGTGTAACTGTCTTAACATGAGCGTGCATCACCCAGTTACAGTGCAGTCATTTTAAATCTGTCTTTATTATCCCTCTGTATCTGTGCTGTAGTGTATGTCTCAGTTTATCTTCATCTACATCTTATCTCCATGCTTCTATTTGAATTCTGGTGATGTATGAGGCCAGGACACAAATAGATCATATATTAATGAAGTCAACCCTTTACCATGGTGATATTTTCTGATTTTCTGAGGGACAATAGATTATGGTTCCACTGGGTGGTTCTGTGAAGCAGATATGAAAGTACAAAGTTGCAAGTATTTAAAGAAATGCTTAGCAATATTATATTTGAGTTTGAGTGCTTCAGAAGGTGTAACTGTTACATTTACTTTCTCTCCACAACTCATACAGCAAATGGAGAAGATTGTGATCTGTATTATTCCAAGAAAAGAGTTGTGCCTAGTCATTTTTCAATTTTAAACATGTTTATCATATTAAATAGTGGAGGATTAAACATGTTTGATGAAATCGCTCTGTCATGATGATTACAAATTATAAATATATTGGGGGGCCTACTTTAATGGTTCCAGAGTTTAAAGTAATCCATAGAAGATGGTATTGGGAGGAATTCATGCCAGCAAGGAAAGGCATAGTCTGGGGCCACAAAGGAGTCAAAAGATTTTCACTTGACTTACAAAGAGCTTGGATGTCATATCTATCTCAGAAAAAACTTTAACACACCGATAGTTACTGGCTTGATGGCAAGGCTTTTGGCGTGATCTTGTTAGTCGGGCAAAACAAAGTGAATCAAAAGGTAGAACAGTTAATACAGGCAGTTTCAGCCCTCGGACTGCTCTGTTTTCTGTTTTATGTCTCTACCGAGAGCACTACAGACTGCTGCTCTTTACTACTCTTGGTTATCCAGGGTTTGTACCACTGCTCTCCTGTTCAGAGAAAGGATGTGAATGTTTCATAAAAGATAGGATATATTAATATATGTATAATTTTATTAGCGCAGCAGAATAATGATTTCATAATAAAAGGTATTAAATAATATAAACTGATCTTTGAACAGTTTAATTATACACAGTGTAATCGTGAATTATTCTTTTGCTCTTTCATTCTCAGTTACAAGCACACACACACACACACACACACACAATATAGCCCAACTGATCTAATCTGTGCAGAGGATTTAAGGGCATATTTGGGTCATGTTTTGGGTCAAATGAATCTGTGATTAGCCTACTAATCCTGTCGGCCTAACACAACTAGGCCATAGATTAGAGTGGGTTACTTGAAAGCTGTGCACAGACCTACTAAGCCTTTAAAGTTTATGGGACATGCTTAGAGCGTAGCAAGAAGTAGAGCAGTCCATAATAAAACCTCTGAAATAACCGGGTGAAAATGAGGTATACTACTGTAGCCTACTAAACAGCATGTTGAACTGGAGTACTCCACCTGTGGTGACTAACCGGTGGCAGTGTACTATACGGGAGTGTGTGATTTAATTGGGACGTGGCCGATTAGACTTTGGGAATGCTTCTGCTCAAGAAGGTTCTTCGACCTGAGAGCTAACAGTACAGTGCGCGCGCGCACACACACTCACACACACACACACACAAAACACACACGAAGCGGATACGGGCGCGCGCAACCAGGGTGACATCATACCTTTAAAATCCGAAGGCGCGGTCGCATCGCTGTATAACGTCAGCTCTTTCTCACTGAGCGCGCTTAGAGATAGAAAAGGGTTGCCCTCCTCCTTCTCTTCCACCTCTTTGATACTTTACCAATTAAGGTTCTCGTGTTAGGAGAGGAGAAAAGGAGATAGAAAAGAACAAGAGGGTGTCACTCGCGTTCTTTCTGGAGTTCACCGAGCTCGCGCTTTCCCCTTAGGGAGACTTCAGTCCGGCAGGGAGGGACACTGAGATAGTGCACTCTTCTCCGCGTAACGGCGTGAAGCACTAACAAGGTACCATCTTAAGGCCATTCGGAAAACAACGCGAAACATGTAAGTCAGAAAGTTTTCATTTTTCATATCACAGTCATAAGAGGTTGTGCAACTCAAACTGTACGCAGAGTGAAGTGTACAGTTATAGTGTGCTGATAACTGTAGCCTGAAACAGCTGGAAATGTTTTTTAATGCTATTAATCCATGCTTCTAAATCAACCTAATGTTAAATCTTTTGCTTCAGTCAATTTTACCAAACATAAGCGGATACATTCAGAGCAGACGAGCTGTGATGCTCAGAGTACTGTGAGTAGTTACTGAGATTTGTGTGCATCATCATTAGCTGCTGCTTTGTGGAGTAGAAAACCACACTTGGTCCCAGTACTGTGATAGGATTGAAATGCTTAACTGAAATGTTATGTTATGACAGCTGATGTACCTTCAGATGTACATAGTTGTTATTTACAACTGATTGTTAAAAAGACATATAATCAAATGCGGGGCCCACATGAAGATAAGGCGTGTCTGAGCAGGGCCGGATGATCACCGCTGTACATGTTCTGTGTTCTTCTTTACACTGGTCTGTGTCAGCTCCCATTCCTTCAACACTCTTTCTCCTCATGCATATTTCCTGTGCTTTAGCTGATGAGTCGACATACACATACCCTGCGGCTCTCTACGGGGGTTTAAACATGTCGTAACCTAATTAAGCCCTCCTCACCAAATAAGGCAAACTATGGAAAACGGCGGCCTGCTTTCTCGCCTGTATATCACTGTGTAACTTGGATGGTCGCGTGCGCCCCCCTACGCTCAGAGCGCAGTGTACACTGGGAAAACTCACCTGAGAGGACCGACAGCAACGAATGATCAAGATCACTGCTCAGCACTCGTTGAAAGCATCTTGTGGTCCTGGAGCACATGCGTTTAAGCACAGTTCAGTGTTTTCGATGCCCTAAGACATTTTACGGGTTCTAGTATCTCGTGTAGTAGGTAGGTCTTCTAAAATAAATAAATAAAAAAAAAATAAAACTACTTTTATAACATACCTGTTTGAACATTTCTTTGAAGACGTCTTCTAAGATAACCTAGTATATTTAGTGCTCAAGACAGTCTACATGGTGCATATTCATTTGTTTTTCTATCTTGCAAAGAAACATCTTACACATTTTTGAAGTAACCGGAAAAAAAAAAACACCGATGATTTTCCAGTACTGTAATCTGTGTTTTTCATTCGCCTGCTGAAGATAGCACGCTCTGCGGCTGACAGCTGTAACATGAGGGTTAACCACAAGGCTTGTTCGACCGGTGGTGGTGTTGCGCACGCGCGGATGTGCCCAATGTGCGTGCATGGCACTTCTGCTGCATCCTGTTATTTTCTACGTGATGTGAAAGTATCAGCGTAGGGACTTGCTTTTTCAGTATCTTTATCACCTGTTAATCAGACAGAAAGGTTTTCGAAGTTATTTCTCCCATTTACAAGTTCATATTGAAAATAGATTAAACATGTGTACAAACTAAAGTAGGTGTCAATCTGACTAACATCTGAGGTACATCATAATTTATCATTACTTTAACAATGACTCAAAACTTTTGACGTATGGTAAGAAATTATATACTTCATGTCGAAACTATTAGGTCTAAGTCCTGCAGATGGCGCCAAAGTACGAAATGAGACTGGCATGATAAAGTAGCAGGACTTGCTTGTTGCTTCGAAGCAGATCTTTGAGTTAGACTTTATGCATGAAGTTTAAAAGCATTTACATCAGGCACAAGTGAAAACATTATGTTGTGGTGATATAGTTATTATATACCTAGTATTGAATTACTTAACTACATGTTTAAATGTATATGTTTTAACAATGCTTATATGCATATTTTGCAGTCCTTTATTTTTGTATTTGTTTTTATGCATGTGTTTGTGAATGAGAGAGAGAGAGAGAGATTGAAATGGGGAGACAGATGGACAAAAAGAATGAAAGAGGGAGAGCAAGTCTGTTTAATGTTGTTGTTTTATGGAGGGGGGGGGGGTTGTTGGGGTCAAGGGGCATCAGTAGTTAAACCGAGGGCATTCCTCAGATTCTCCTACACAGGAAACTTCTGAAAAAAAGGCCAAATGGAAACATTCTTTATGCTTAGCATCCTCTACCACAGTTTTTACCATATTTACTTAAAAGTCTGGGTTAATTAAGTAGCCTCCTGTTTCCTAAATTGACCCTACTGAATGATACAAACAGGATTTTAAAAAAAAAGTAAAAAAAAAAAAAAAAAAAAAAAAAAAAAAAAAAAAAAAAAAAAAAAAAAACTTGCCAAGGATTTTTTGATATATAATTTGCCTATTCAACTTAATTTGCAAATCCCCTACTGATTCATTGTGTATTATTTCTCTAAGGCTAAAGAGGTGTCTGTTTCTACTCACACTCTCTCCTACATTGCATTCCCCAACCTAATGAAATTACGTCAAGAAATTAATGTTACTTTTAGTAAGTAGAATATACAATGTCTCTACAAAGTGATTCACATCAGGTTCATAGCCAAGTGCATGATATGAGTGTCTTTGGGCAAACGAAGTGCTACTTCACCCTACTTGGATATGGAAGTTTTGAAGTTTACCCAGGCTTTGAGTTTCAATCTTTACGCCAAGTCATCCATAATTCATAATTCATTAAATCTTTTTTGTGCTTTGACGTCATAGGCATAATTTTCAGAAACACCATTTGATGCGTCTGATGAGAAAAAAACTCTCAAACGTCGAGGTCATTAGATTTGTGTTGAGTAAAATCCCCATGTGAGGCCGGGTATAGTTCTGTCTTATGTAAATTTCCTGGTTTACCATTTTGGTAGAGCCAGCAAGTTCTGTGGAGAAGATGAGAACAATTATTTCCTCTATTTTTGGCAATCGTATAAATGAGTGAAGTCAATTTACCGTTTAAATTACATAATACTCCAAGGAATCGGCTCGCCTTAAGCCACATTAAGTTAAAGGCTCTGTCCCAAACACACCCAGCACACACATCATTATCTCTAATCTTATAATCTCTTCAACCACTAGGGTTTTGATCAAGACTTTCTCGTAAATTCATTGCTTCAGTGCTCCACTGTTCATAGTTCATAGTTAAAATCATTGCTCCAATTCCCTCAGTGTCACGCATGTAAATATATACAAATATACAAAAAATAAAATAAAAGTTACGCCTTCTATCTAAATATAGTAGCCTACTATATAGTATATATAGTAGGCACCCTTTTCCTGAGCTTATTTCTTCATTTCTCTTTTCTTGCAGTTACAAGAACTCAATACAAGAGCACAAAGCTCTCCCCAAGACTCCACCCTAAAAAAAAAAAAAAAAAAAAAAAGTGAGAATCGTAGCGAGGCCGAGCAGAGAGCATAAGAATGAGTCAACACCCACGCCTGCACCAGTCGAGCGCTGCCTCAGCCACATCCAACGCTTCTCTCGCCCCGGACAAGGACGCCGACATGCCCGCCACGGAGAAAGATCTGGCCGAGGACGCGCCATGGAAGAAGATCCAGCAGAACACGTTCACTCGCTGGTGCAATGAGCATCTGAAGTGCGTGAACAAGCGCATCGCAAACCTGCAGACGGACCTGAGCGATGGTCTGCGCTTAATCGGGTTGCTCGAGGTGCTCAGCCAGAAGAAGATGTTCCGCAAGTACAACCAGCGGCCCACCTTCAGGCAGATGCAGCTGGAGAACGTGTCAGTGGCGCTGGAGTTTCTCGACAGGGAGAATATTAAACTCGTGTCCATAGGTATGCGCTTTTCCCCTTACACTTCTCTCTATTACAGTATGTTTCCTTTCTGCGTTGACCGCTAACTTTCCAGAAGTTTTTCCAACTGAATCCTGAAGTCGGCTGGTTTCCCCAGCACAGCCTGCTTCTCTGGCTGTTTTAAACTGATATTCCAGTGTTTGTGAGTATGTTTAACTCTGAAACAATGTTTGTATCGATGAAACGCCACAGTTATGAATGAAAATGTTGTCCTCAGTCGTATATTCAGCTTTAAAACATGATTTACTTTTAATAATATTTGTTTAAGGCACCAAACAGTGTAGGCCACAGAGGGAATAACGGGAAAAGTGTGGATTGTCGGTAAAGTTGGGCCTAGCTGGAATCTCCCACTATGTAGCAATAGCATTTGATCCTCAAACCGCAATTAAAGTTGAAACAGCTAAGCACATTCTCTCTTCATTCCCGGTGTTTGAAACCTAGAATTCCTAATAAACATGTGAGTAACTCGTCTTGGCCTGAAGGTCCGCTTTCTTTATTACTGACTGTTACTTATTTATTTATTATTTTTTTCCACAACCAAACGCCGAATGTCCACGTTGGATTTAACAACCGGATCCTGGCAAGGCTTTAGCCGCAACAAGTGGGTTTTGTGAAGGGTGTGGAACTAAATCCTACTGGCAAGGTTGTTGGCATCATCTCAAAGTTATCCATACAGCTTCAGGGCAATCCTCAAATGCAGCTCAGTTTTAATTTGTGTAAAGCTCTGTCCACACAAGTTGCTTTTGTGCATTTGTGGGTGTGTTATTGGTCAAGCCTGGAAGATCTACAATGAAAAACAATCAATCATCTACAGCCTCATTCAAGCCCTGCCTCTACAGTCATCTCCAAAATATCATTGACCAAGTCTGCCCATCCTGCCTAATATCTTGGAGAATGGAAGAATATTTTTGCTTAATTCATAGTAATACCTCTGGTGCACACCTCCAGATCAAATTGGCTAGTGTGTGCTCAGAGCATGCTGATGAACTCAAATAAATCCAGTACTTGAACCAAAGAACTAAAGACTTTCGAAGGTCATGTCTGTATGATAGCGTCCATTGGAATTTGTCCTATGTGTCTCTGAAGATTTTAGGTGATTAATAGATGGGCCAGTTGAATTGCCTCCTTTCTTAAATCCGTATTTCACTTTCACATAAACCATCCCAATCATTCTAAGTGTTACAGTGATGATCTAGACTACTGTTCACATTCCTGGGTCTCAAGTACCTTTGGCCTCAACATTTTGGTGCTTTCCCAGTTCCGAAAACACACTTTATTCATCTCATCAACTGATTAACAGGGTTGAACTAGGTGGGTTTGAGCAGACAAAACATTAAATTACCCCAGGGCCAGGACTAAAATGCACTATCCTACACCACCTCCTGGTTAACAGCAATACTTATGTAGAGACATGTCCATCGAGGGAGGATACTTGTATGTTCAGTATATGGCATGTTTGTGGTCTACATTGCTGGTAATTAGATATGCTTCTTCTAGTTGAGAAAGGAGTCTGAAAGGATATGTCTCTGCATGGCAATGTTTCTCAAGAAGCCCTGAAGGGATGAACATAGCATATTTATTGAGGTGTTGCAAGCCAAGGGAGCCAGGGAGTACAAAACAATTGGGTACTAAAGCCTCAGGCGATGCAGTGCAAATTTTTTTCCATCTGCTTGCACTTATCACAGTAAGGATTGCAATTGGAGGTAGTTAATTTTAATCAGCTCAATACTGGCTTGATTCCATCAATATTGACCCAAGATTTGAGGTAACAAGGTTTGGTTATATATCATTTAATGTAATGGCCTTTAAACACACATAAACATCTGTGTGTGTGTGTGTGTGTGTGTTTTATATTTATATATATATATATATATTCAGAAGTCGTCTTGAATTTTCAGAATCTCTTGCCTTGAAAGGTTTCATTTGCGGTTGTTCTTACAGACGCAGCATGGATGGAGGTCAGGTAGTGGAAGGGGTGAGGACATGCATCTAGGGTGTGGTTCTGCATGATGTGCTGTTTTGATATTGTATTGCTCAATCTTCATCTGTGAGTCTTAGTGCATAACAGTCAGGACAGGACTTGAGTTAGGCATGCTTATCTCTAAACAGAAGTGAGCATTTGTCTGAAAATAAATGTAACCAATTTATGGAACAGCCTTTCATCATAATTGAATGGACCTGAAGTCATTACAGGCAGCTGTAATGGCTAAACGATGAACAAATTTAGAAGTAAATATAGTTTAAAGTTGATTTATTGCTAACTGGTAGCATTTAAAATAATGTACTAGTACACAACAAATTAGGAAGGGGAAAATGGACAGGAAGAAGGGATTTACACTGCTAAAAAAGGCACTGTACATGTGTATTTTTGGGGCCAAAGAATGTAGATGTTCCCTCCAAACCCAGAGGTGGTGCCTTTTAATAAAGTTAAAAAAAAAAAGAAAAAGTGCTTTTACCTAAAAACCAAATTTTGTTCCTTTCTTACAGAGGGAATGGCATTACATCTATAGTTTGGGTCAAATTTGAGTTATGACTGAAACATCTGTTTGATGTGACAATGACCAGGTTCAACTCTATTTTGGAGAAAATATGCTGTCAGAATATACCTAAAATACATTTATTAGGACAAATAAAACGTTGAATACTTGGGAGACATTTTCAGCCCCAGTGTTGGTGGTGTTACTGTGGTTTTCCTTTGCATGACAGCTTTCTCTCAGAGTGTAAGAGTTGATGATGATTATTATTATTATTATTATTAATTTATCTATTTAGAAGCTTCTCTTCTGCCGTTGGTCTCATATTAGTCTTGCTGAGACTGTTTTCTCATTTGTTTTCCACTAAATTAGGCATTTTTTGATTACCAATGTTTAGTGATTTTTTTTTTTTAATTATTTAATTTTTTTTTTTTTTTTTTCTGTGCCAGCACTATAGGTCTGAGGATTGTTTCAAAGTGATGTGCACATTTGTATAACTTGTTGAATGATATCCTCTGTGCCCCCATGTCTTTTGGGTGCAGTGTACGGAGTCTCCTGGAGGCCCCTTGCTAATGCCAGGATTTCCTGCTCATTCACAACAGGGAACTGATGCAGTTGTGAAAGGAAGGGTTGGTGTAAGTAAATTGGAGTAATGCAGCAAAATGAGTCTGGTGTGTAGTGATTATAAAGTGTTGAATGTTTTTAGGTTATTATGCAAATAAGAGTCATGTGTGTTTCTGTGCAAGTGCATGGCACCCTGTACCAACCACACGGAAAGAACCTTGTAGCATGATACCCAAGAACTTTCCTCTGCCCTCCAAAGATTGATTCTGCAACTCTAGGCTGTTTTTGAAGTAGTCATTTGAATCCTTAGTACAAGAGGGATTTGGCACAAATGTCTTCCACAGTGACTCAAATGTAGCAGTGGCAATTTTTAGGTGAAAACTTTTTTAAAGGTTTCTTTAAGGACGCTGTGATTCACCAAGACAGCAGCTGCATAAACCACATGAAGACCATGGCATGCTTCTCGTTTTTCTGAAAAGCTTTACAAAGAATGTGGATCTCCAAACCTCACTCAGTTTTAGCGGAGATGTGTGTGCACACAGGGACAGGATATGAGGTGGCTTTAAGACTAACAAAAGGACACTTGATTGTAGTCTTCCTCTGTTCTTCTGGGACCTCTGTGATTCATTTTTTGGTGATCCAGCTCAGCAGATAAGATAATTTGCTCTGGCACTACTTAAGATAGTGGTTAGGGATGGTATGCTTTTGCAAAGCCTCCAGACTGGGGCTGCAATTTTCCTTCTCTTTGTACAGTTTGGGGGGGGATGTGGATGTGGAGGGTCAGTGAGGGAGAGGTGCAAGTTAATAACAAGGGAATGAAAGTATGTTCTGGAATGGAGGTGTTGCCTAATGGATGAAATGATTGAATAGAATGTCTCTAAGTAATTGTCAAGAATTAGTACATGCTTACATATTGCTTTTATGAGGGACGTGGTCAGTTGCATCCATATGTGTTTGGGTTGCAATGGAATGATTAGGGTACCCTTGGGTTTTATGGTATGTTGTGGTGAAAATGTGCATCAAATCTCAAACAGCTAAAACATAAAATCATACTTTGAGTCTGAGTAAATGAATTGCTGAGAAACAGTCAGGTCGTCTCTGGCTTCTGTTAATTGATGCACAAATCTAGATGCATTAATTTCAAGACATATTGTACTTGCAATATATTTAAATTCATTATAGTTGCCATGTTTTTAAATTGGAGAATAAAGTACATAAGCATCAACTCTTTAATTCTATATAAGCTTGCAGATAATGTGATAATGTGCGTTTCATGTGGTTGGTGTGTGTGTGTGTGAGAGAGAGAGAGAGAGAGTGGGAGATAGATATGTGAGAATAGGGTGATGGAGCTTGGCATGGAACAGTTAGCCACAGAACAAGAGGAGCCAAATGACAATCCAGCTCTTTCAGTATGGGGTTTTTACAAAAGTCTGAACGCAGCAGTTTTCTCTGTTCAAGGCTTTCTGCTCCCTGCCATTCCCTCCCTCCTCCCTCTGTTCCCTCCCTTCTTGTAATCAGAAACCGCTGTGCAGGGAAATGGGTGGCCTGCCAGGATCAAGTTTACTTCTGCCCTTTTAAGGCTAAAAAAACCAGGGGGAACATTTCCAAAAGAGAGGGAGGGATGGAGGCAGGCTGAGGAGGAGGGAGGGACCTTTTGGATGCAGCAGAAATGAAAGAGAGAGGAAGTTTCCTCACAAAGTTCATGCTCTTAAGAATGTATGTTGTATATGCTGTGTATTTCAGAAAGTTTTCCTACATGTGGCAAGATAGCTCCTGTCAGCTCCTGTTGCTGCAGCACATAGTATTTTTTAGTATCAGAGCTGTTGATGCAACAGTTCTTTGAGATTTTTGAGTTTTCTCAACTATCTGACAGGCTGAAGCATAGGCTAACATGGTTAAACCTGGGTGCACACACAATGCTACATCCATCACTTGGACTGGGGCCTGAGGGGTATAAGCACCCCTTAGGGTATAGGCATGCTCTCCCAGACTCATTAAATATCCATGTGGGTGTTTGTCCAGATTTCAGGTCAAGACTTGGTGATAAGACTTACTGGAATGTGTGCAATTTCCTACATGGATTCTCCCCCTGCTGCCATGCTGTTGCCATTACTTCCCCCTCACTAAGTTTAAATTGGGATTGTAATGATTCTGAAAGTTAGTATAGACAGCATTTACCTTGACTGGAACCTATATGGGTTTACTACATCCCTGCCTTTAATTGATCTTGGCTGATGAGTCATTCCTACAGAATTAGTAGGCTGTGTGAGTGCGTCTGCAGTGGTGGTACATGTCATGGTGCATCAGAGGTCTGGGTGTGGGGTCAGAGGGGAGTGCTGACGTCAGGCGGTGTTGTTTATTGAGCTCAGAGCGACTGTGAGTCATGGGAATGTGTGGTCTGGAATATCTGTGCTCATATCCCAAACTGATAACTCGGTCTTCTGAAATAACTTGTTTATTATGCCCCAACTACTCAACCTACATTCATAAATATCTCCCTGGGTTCTTGCTCTGTCTGTCTATCTGTTTTCCTTGTTCTCACATGTACCCGACTTGGCATTTTCTTGGCAATAAGATGCCTGGTTTGGGAATTTCATGGCTAGCCCTGATCATGTCCAAAAAAGGCCTGAATGTAGTGGAGAGGCTGTTACAGATTCCTGTCATGTTTCATATGTTTGCTAGTCTGTGATGTGTTTTGGCTTGAGGGTTGGAGAGACAGTGACGCAAGTGTTTGTGTGCACGTGCACACTTTTGTGTCATAGTGGTTCCCAGGATTCTTCAAAAGAGCAATCTAGTTGGTTAGTAAGAGAAAAGTGATTAAGAGGAGGTACAGGTTTTCCATGTGTAACTTATGAAGACCACAGTGATTCCAAAACTAATGCCAATATCACAGCTAGTTACATTGTTACATTTCACCTGAAATTGGGGCTGTAGGTGGTTTTGATAGAGATGTATGAGGCAGAGGTATGACCAAAGCTAGTATGAGCAACAGTGGCATAGTGGCACAGAGGGTAGCACTGCTTCCATACAGATCCAGGGTCTTTGACCTCGGGTTACTTTCTGTGTAGAGTTTTGCATGTTCTCCCTGTGTCTGCATGGGTTTCCTACAGGTCTTCTGGTTTCCTCCCATCTCTCATAAATTTGCTGGTTGGTAAATTGACTCAAAAAGGAATTAATTAATTTTACAATAAAAAAAATTTAGTGTGCTGTAAGCACAGTGATTGAAGAGCAGCTTGTTGTTTCCATTTTTTTTGCTGTGCTTTTACATGTGGTATGACTGCTGGGTGTGTGGGTGGCCACACCCTCTGTATTCAACAGCTCATCATATAAGTGATTCTGATCGCTCTAACAAGTGCTGACCTGTTTAACACACTCAGATCACACTCTCTTTCTCCACATACACCCTTTGTGTATCTCCATATAACTTTGTCCCCAATGCATAATCACATGAAGAGTTGTCAGAGTCATTGGAGCCTGACTGTTGTCTCACTTTTTCCCCCCTGACCATCTTCTTATGTACAATAGAGAGAGACTGAGCTGTCCAAAGTTCTGCTTCTTAAGTGTGCCATCATACCTTTTGGAAATGATAACTAGAATTGGCCCCTCTCCCTTAATCACTATCCCCTCTAGGGCTCTGAGAATAATGGAGCTATGGAGCTTCTTTTTTGGGAGCCTACATTGTTTTTCACCCTGAACAAAAATAAATCTGAGATTCTTCAATACTCTAGTTGAATTTGCCACAGACCAAGCTGAATTCCAGCAAACTTTGGAGAGGTTATTGTGGTTTGTAGACCACACTCTGGAGAAAGCAAATAATTGCAGATGTATTGTTTAACATGGCAACAGGAGTGTTGTATAAGTAGAGTAAGGGTCATGAGCAGGATGAAATGTTATGATCTTAAAATATACAGTTCATTTAGGTTTCTATTTAAGGTTGTTTTGTCTACGATTTTCCTGTGTGCAAATGGGTTGAGGGTCCTTTTGGCTCAGCTTGGTGAACATTACTGCTGGGTTATGAGTCTGGAGTGAAACAGCATTTACTGTTCAAAGGCAGCTATGTGAATCTTCATAGCCCTACACCAGAGCACACATGCATGGGCTTGCATGTAGCTGCAAGACAAAGGTGTTGTCCACTCTGCTGGAATTCCATAATGATGATTAATTGATCAAGCCCCATTTACTCTGTTTGGGAGGGAAGCACTACTGTGGAGTTGTACTGAAAGGGTCTTATCTATAGAGATTTATGTGTTCTCAAGCAAACATCCTTCACTTGAAACAAGACCTCAGCCCACTCCAAAAGTATGACTGTGCTAAAATCTGGTAATCACTCATGCTATCTAGAAGCTTGAGCTATATGTGTTTCTCTATCAGGAGTAGATAAGTTTTTGCTTGTAATTAGTACTTGAAACTGGGGAACGTGGTGGCTATTTGTGCTCAGAGGGTTGGATGGGTGTGTGCTTCATTTGTTCAGAGAAATAGAGAAATAGAGAAGTGTGAGTGCTAAGCATGACTAATGGTTGTCATGGCCAGTCTTTACTGGGTTTAGATCTTTGTGTATTTATTTTAAAACTGGGTGGAGAAGGGTAACAACTTTTTGCTTCTCTGCTGGTACATCTGCTGACCTCACTGGTGGCCACAGTCACATGATGCCTCTGCTGTAAGTCTTCAACAGGGTCTCCTACAGACATGAAAAGTTATTTTGTCTTAAATCAAAATAAAATCTACAGGTAGATTCATGCTAGCAATCTACATCATTTAATGCATTGCTTTTTGCCCTCATTTAAAAACCATCCATGCAGTTTAACAGAAATCATAGCAAATTTGGATATGTGAGAAAAATTAAAATGTGCAGATGGCTAAGATGTCCTTTCTTTAAAAGTATCTTTGAAAGAGCTATTTTTGTCATTAAAATAAATTATACTACTTTATAAAATACAAAATGGTTATTTTGGTATGGTATGGTTTTCAAAAAGGCCGTGGGGAAAAATGACATACAGCTTTAGTTGTCTATAACTTCTAGCTTTTTTTTATTTTTTTTATTTATTTTTTTTATTACTACCATTACCCCCACCCCCCACCCCCACCCCCAGACAGTAAAGCCATTGTGGATGGGAACCTGAAGCTCATCCTTGGGCTGATATGGACCCTCATTCTGCACTACTCTATCTCCATGCCCATGTGGGACGAGGAAGAGGACACAGATGACGCCAAGCAGAAAACGCCAAAGCAGAGGCTCCTGGGCTGGATCCAGAACAAGCTACCCGAGCTGCCAATAACCAACTTCAGCCGTGACTGGCAGTCAGGAAAAGCTCTGGGAGCATTGGTGGACAGTTGTGCCCCAGGTAGGTCACTGAGGTGGGTGGGGGATGTTGGAAGTATTAAAAGTTGTCTTGGTTCAGACATCTGGCTATCTGACACCTCAAACAATTAATGGGGGGACCTGTTTACATTTTTGAGAGAGTTTTCATAGTTCAGTTATTTGAATTCAAATTGAGCTGATATAGAGAGAATTAAAAATACAGCAATTACAAATCCTTTAAAAGCAAGGATATTGGACCGCAGACACAGCATTACAGTGAAGCATTTGTTAACTTTTTTTTATTAGATGGTTTGTAATCAGGTAAATGCTAATCTAATTCCTAATTAATGATTTAGAGCAAGCATATATGAAAAGAATGTTGGTATCTCTTCAGGTCTGTGTCCGGACTGGGACTCCTGGGATCAGACAAAGCCTGTGGACAATGCACGTGAGGCAATGCAGCAGGCTGACGAGTGGCTTGGTGTTCCTCAGGTGACTAATTTCTCCACTGTCTGAGGTTAATCCTCCTGATTACTAGGGTTAAAACGATTTCTTGAATTAATCAAGTAATTTGTATGCAAATAATAATTTATTAAAATTCTCTGCTTCCAAGCTTCTTTTCAACGTGTATGGTCTATACAGTGATGTGCTCAGACTATAGTTACTGTTGCGTGAAGCGTTCACTTTCAATTTCATACTTTTCGTACAGAAAAGAGTTATGAAACCTTTTTAAATACATTTTATGCTTCTTTTCAGGGTCACTTTTTAACCTCATAGCTTCATTGAGAGGAAAATCATCCCCCCAGTTCCTGAAATTCAGGCTAACATTGCTGGGTACAAGGGATATGACTTGGTTAAGCAATGTTCATTTCTAATAATTAAAAAATAAATAAATAAAAAAATTTGAGTAAAATTGGATTTTGACTTTTTTTTTTTTTTTTTGATGCTGATAACTACTGGAAAACTCTTACCAACAGCAAAGCAAATAAACATCCACTGTATTTTCATTACTCTTTGCTTTCTACAAAGGTCTTAAAGCAGACCCTTGTAAAAATGAGAGGCTGGCTAAACTGTTTTTTGCTACTACAGAAATGAAACGGTCTAATGAAGTTTTAGAAATAGGCTTCCTTTTTTTTTTTTCCCCCTTTTTTTTTTTTTTTTATAAAATGTCTGATGCATTGCGTGCTGTCAGTTACAAGTGTGGTTGGTAAAGTTTCCTGCTGTCGTGTGTCTTGTGTCTGCCAACTAATGCCACAGACTGGCATGTGGTCTCTAAGGTGCCTGTCTCCAAGGTGACGGTCTCTGTTATGACTCACTTGTCTGATTGTATCAGTTCACCTGCTTACTCTTGTTTCTCTCTACTAGGTCATCACTCCAGAGGAAATTGTTGATCCCAATGTGGATGAACACTCTGTTATGACATACCTGTCACAGTTCCCTAAGGCAAAGCTGAAACCTGGTGCCCCACTGCGCCCCAAACTCAACCCCAAAAAGGCTCGTGCCTATGGACCAGGTACATTAATATTTGTCAAAAGTTATTTTCACAGTATAAAGCTCAGTGAAAACAACTGTTGAGTCATTCAATAGATATCCATAGGCATTGTATATAACTTTTTTTCCTCTGTTCAGGCATTGAGCCCACTGGTAATGTAGTGATGAAAAAGGCTGTGTTCACTGTGGAGACTATCAGCGCAGGCCAGGGAGAGGTGCTGGTTTATGTAGAAGACCCAGCGGGACATCGCGAAGAGGCTAAAGTCACTCCCAACAATGACAAGAATCGCACTTACTCAGTAGTCTATGTTCCTAAAGTAACTGGGCTACATAAGGTATTTGGGTCCTATCTGAATATAATAGAGATTTGATAATACAATCATTGTCTAGTAGACAGATATGGATGATTATGGATGACAGGATGATTTCTACCTGTTACAGTCTCAATCTGTGGTCTTTAACTTGTGTTATAGGTAACAGTGCTGTTTGCAGGCCTGCATATTTCAAAGAGCCCATTTGAGGTGGAGGTGGGGATGGCTCAGGGTGACTCCAGCAAAGTTACTGCCCAGGGGCCAGGTCTTGAGGCTGTGGGCAACATTGCCAATAAAACCACCTACTTTGATGTATACACTGCTGGTAATCACAGAGATGCCGATTAAGCACTTTAGTTCATTTATGTCAGATGTGTGTTAAATGGTTGGGATTGTAGCTTTGAAAATTTTGAAGAAGAGAAATTATATTTACAGAAGATTAACTGTTGCACTTTCATTTTTAGGTGCTGGAATGGGAGAAGTTGAGGTGGTCATTGTTGACCCCAGTGGCAAGAAGGACACAGTAGAGTGCCACATTGAGGATAAAGGCAACAGCAGCTACCGCTGTACCTACAAGCCCACCCAGGAGGGCCAGCACACAATTTACATAACATTTGCTGGGGGCCAGATATCCAAGAGCCCCTACACAGTCAACGTTGGAGAAGGTGAGGAGTCACTAGGGAAAGGTAGAACTAGCAGGCGAGTGGGTTGTAGGGGAGAAGAGGAAAGAGTCCTAGAAAATCCATTTATGACTTTCACTGCACATGGTCTGTCTTTGTTGTTTTTTCTCTTTCTTATATTTCCTGGGCTGTTATTTTCTTCCCTGATGATTCTGTCTCCCTCCTGAAGGACAACTGTGATCTGTCGCTTTTTTTTTGGATCAACCTGTTGACCTCTGACGTGCTTTCCTGTCACCTTGGATCTGTTGGGTACTTTGCTTGCTGTTGACCTGCTGCATGTTTTCATGTGACTCACATGTGTTTGGAAACTATGGGGCATCCCAATGACTCAGTGACACTTTGAGCAGTTATTTTTTACAGAATATTAATAAAAACATTTTATCACTCATTATGATAAAACTCCCATTTCCTTTACTAATATATCATGCTGCTCTTTTAGCCACATGTAACCATGCTTGGTACAGATATGTAGCTCTGCCACTTGCAGTTCCTTATCTCCACTGCACCATGCCTGGAGTTTCCTGACCATTTCTGAAAGCCCAACCATTCAGAGCATTAACTTGGTGCATGTTTGAAGTGTGGTACTTTAATTACTTTGTCTCATGTCCCTTTGCAGCATGTAACCCCAGTCTGTGCAGAGCCAAAGGCCGTGGTTTGCAGCCCAAAGGCCTGAGGATCAAGGAAACTGCAGAGTTTAAGGTCTATACCAAAGGAGCTGGCACTGGAGATTTGAAGGTCACCATCAAAGGGCCAAGTGAGTGAAGCACATTATCTGAGTAGCAACCATGTCTGATCGTGTGTTTGATTATATTGATTATGATTTTTTGTGCATGTGTATTACAGAGGGTCTGGAGGAGCCTTGTAAGAAGAAAGATTTGGGAGATGGAGTCTATAGCTTTGAGTATTACCCCACCACACCTGGAAACTACATCATTACTATTACCTGGGGTGGCCAGCATATTCCTCGCAGGTTAGAATATTTGATAATTTTATTGTTTATTGTATCTAGTCCCAATTCCAAGATGGCAAAAAACCAAGATGATGTTCTAAATCTTGTCTTTCCTTCCCATCCCTGTGGTTTTTCCTGTTTCAGTCCATTCGAGGTGAAAGTAAGCAGTGAGGCAGGGCCACAGCAGGTGCGGGCATGGGGCCCAGGCTTGGAAGGTGGCGTTGTTGGCAAATCTGCTGACTTTGTGGTGGAGGCAGTTGGAGATGACGTTGGCACTTTAGGTGAGTTTCACTAGCACTTTGTATTTCTGATTCTTGGGACACTTTTTGTAGTCTTAAGCATCAGCTGATGCATGTCAGCCCAAGTCAAATACACTGCCCGGCCAAAAAAAAGACGCTGTTTAGATTTTAATAGGCAAATACATGAGAGTCTATGAATGGATCATTTATTAGAGTGATTTATAATGTTTCTAGCATGTTATATGTTTGGCAACAGTTCTTTTAATCTTAAAAGATGAAGTGTGTAGCTTTTTAGTTCTTTAATAACCATGTAGAAAGATGTATCATGGCCATATTCCAGGATGACACTGCCAAGATTCATCAGGGTTAAAATAGTGAAAGAATGGTTCGGAGAGCATAAAGAATCATTTTCACACATGAATTGGCATCTCTGAGTCCTGACCTTAACCTCAGTGAAAGTCTTTGGGATGTTCTGGAGGAGACTTTAGTGGCCACCTCTTTCATTCTCAGTACAAGATCTTGACCAAAAATTGATGCACCTCTTGATGGAAATAACATGAGGAGATCTTGGTCAAGATCTTGCCAAACATATAACATGCTAGAAACATTATAATCACTCTAATAAAGATCCATTCATAGAGTCTTATGTATTTGCCTATTAAAATCTAAACAGTGACTTTTTTTTTGGCCAGGCAGTGTATAATGCTTGACATCCTGTTCAGGTTTCTCTGTGGAAGGCCCATCTCCAGCTAAGATTGAGTGTGATGATAAGGGTGATGGCTCCTGTGATGTGCGCTACTGGCCCACTGAGCCAGGCGAGTACGCAGTGCATGTGCTTTGTAAAAATGAGGACATCCAGCATAGCCCCTTCATGGCTGAGATCAAACCAGCACCAGACAGAGACTTTTACCCTGACAAGGTACAGAGATGAGTTCTATGTCTGCCAGCCAGAATAATTGCTGGGGGAGAGAAGGGCGAATTGCACTAATCTTCTTGCTCATCTTTATTTAAGGTGAAGGCCTATGGCCCAGGACTTCAGAGCACTGGTCTGGCTGTTGGAAAGCCAGCAGAGTTCACAGTGGATGCCAAACTGGGGGGCAAAGCACCTCTAAAGATCCAGGCCCAGGTGTGTATCTGCATCCCTTTTTGTGTTTAAACACATGAAAATAGAAGGATAATGATTCTTTTTTTTTTCCACTCTCAGGACCGAGATGGAAACCCAGTTGATGTGCAGGTTAAGGATAATGGTAATGGGACCTACAGCTGCAGCTACACCCCTCGCAAGCCCATTAAACACACAGTCATGGTGTCCTGGGGTGGAGTCAATATCCCGGAAAGCCCATTCAGGGTCAGTAATTGTGGAAATATGCAAAGACATTTCACATACAGTGCCCTCCAAAAGTTTGGAAACGCCTGAACAAAATAGGGTTTTTGGGCAATATCAGCATAAATCCTCTTTGGTTAGTGACCATTTTGCATTGATAATAAGGGACAACACTAGGCATCCGAGCAGTCAGTTTATTCAAACATTGACTTGATATATTACTCCAAGCCTCCTGGAGGATTGCCCAAAGATGATTCACACTGG
>CM040990.1:10644157-10661962 GCA_022985145.1 Pangasius djambal | reverse complement strand
TTTTTTTTTTTTAAAAAGAAGAAAAAAAGTTAAATTTGACTTTTAAGGGCTCCTCTTTTTCCTCCTGTGCAGGATCACCATGTGAATTCATTGTGAACACAAGCTCAGCTGGTCCTGGAGCACTGGCTGTGACTATTGATGGACCCTCAAAGGTGAAGATGGACTGTCAGGAATGCCCAGAAGGATACAAGGTCACCTACACACCAATGGCTCCTGGAAACTACCTAATTTCTATTAAATATGGTGGACCCTACCACATTGTTGGCAGCCCCTTCAAAGCTAAAATTACTGGTGAGAAATGTAGATTTCCTTAAGCTGTTACATTGCCCAGTAAAGTGCTTTCCCTTAAACAGATAGAACATCTTTTTGGAAATTGTCTTGATGGATGGTGGTGTATTTTTTTCCTAGTGGTGTTATTTTGCTTTATGTCTACTTGTAGTTTCAATGACCGTTCTCTTGCTCAGGTTCCCGTCTGGTCACTAGCCACAGCATGCATGAGACATCTTCAGTATTGGTTGATCCTGTGACCCGTAGCGTGACCTCCACCCAGCAGGCAGCACCAGGCTGGGGCAGCTCCGATGCCAGCCGTGTGGTGGCTAAAGGCCTGGGGCTCACAAAGGGCTTCATCAACCAGAAAAATAGCTTCAGTGTGGACTGTAGCAAAGCAGGTATGTCTTGGTATGACTTTCAGGTTCATCTACAGTAGGAATTTGGCTAAGATGGACTTTGTCTCACTAGACAAAAACAAATGTCAACATTTACTGAGTTACTGTATTTTCCCTTATTTAACAGGACGAAACATGCTTCTGGTTGGAGTGGATGGTCCTAAAGTACCCTGTGAAGAAATTCTGGTTAAGCACCTTGGCAACCGGCTCTATAATGTGTCCTACCAGCTGAAAGAGAAGGGTGAATACATCCTGGTGGTGAAATGGGGTGACGAGCATGTTCCTGGGAGCCCATACCACATCACGGTCTAATGCCATTGCCTTAAATATAAGCAGCCATCCACTGCAAGACTCCTGCATACCAAAGATACATAAACACTGAATGTTCTCTTGCTGTTTCATTCTTTTCTCCTTTAGTTTGTACTACTTTTTTCAATTTGTCTGATTCCATACTTTAAGCACAGCCAGACTGTTTTTTTTTTTTCTTCTTCTTTTTTTTCCCCCCATTGCATTCAGCAGTACTGTTTAAGCAGGTGCAGGTTATGGTGGCTTATATTCTTCAAGGTCTACACCAGTGAGTTACTGATTGGACTTAATGTCACTGCAGCAGTGTACTTGCCTGTTTTAGGATAAGAGCTAAACTGTCATTAACAGCAGAAAGGATGAAGTGTTGCATCCTTTGAAAGAGCATAGGTTTGCTTGCCAATAGGTGACAGGACAATAGTACTTCATACTACCGCTTGTGCCTTATACACAACGGGTTCAGAACTGGTGCCAGTTTTGTGGTTTTGCCCATTTTCTTTGGTGTGACTTCTATTTTCCATTGCACTTTGTAGAGCTGAGCACTGTCACCTTTCAATGATAAGAACCTTGTAACATCAGACTGAATTTTAGGACATTTGTGCCAATCAAAGTTAATAAAAGGGAAATTATAGATTAATTGGGCCAGAGACAAATTAAAAGGGACAAGGATTTTGTCAGGAATTATTCTTGACTTATAAATGCAAATACTCAAGGTTTCATTTTTCCTTTGGAAAGATTCCTCCCTTTTGCACTTGCTCTCACTCATTTGTTTGTCCTTGTATAACCAGTATTGCAGAAATAATAAAAAAAAATAATAATGTTTTAAGACTGTTACAGTATTTTGATAATCAATAAAGTTTTGTCCTAAGTATTTTTGTCAATCCAAACTTGCAGCTTGTCTTGCTTTAGACATTTCTTTGACAGGTCCACAAACATGACTAAATTTTCTATTTTAGTTTTCTACTTTTAATACTGAAGACTCAACATGCAGTTATGAGTGGAAAAAATCACTTGCATTTAAGATGGTTTTCCTCTCACTATAATTAGGACATAAATGCAGATTTTATCAGTTAATCTCAAGGAACATAATATTACTGCAATGGATTGGCATCCCAACCATGGTTTATTCCCACCTTATTCCCAGTGTTCCTAGGAAAAGCTCTAGATCCACCAGCACACTCACAATATTGTTAAACTATGTAGCTACCTGATTTTCTTAGCATATGAAAATGGTCATTACTGTAAGACTAGTCCTAAACAAGCAATGAAATCAGATCAATATAATAAATTCCAGCTGTTATTAATATTTATATATGCATTAAAATTAGCCTTTGCTAAGCTAGTTATGATAGTTTACCACTTATCAGCCAGTTGTTGTTGAGGAGGGAGAATGAGACCCTTCTGAAACACACACTGAGTTGGTCAAGCTGATAGACTATGCCTGCCAATAATTTTCCAGCTTCCTTTTTAATAGAATAATTGACCAATAAATGCTTGAGATTTCCCAATTGCCTTACTATATAGTATAGTATTACAAGCACTTACCAGCTGCAAAGATGGTCTACCAGTTTTACCAACTCGCCCTGTGTTTTGGCAGTTGGTATCTGGTCAAACCAAGCTGTAGGCTATTTTTCAAAAAGGGAGGAACCTGAAGGACCAGATCTAACTAACCAAATAAATAAATAAATAAATAATCATGGAAGCTTTACCTAATTCTTCTATAATTCATTCTTCTCTCTTCATTCTTGGGCTCTTACATTTATAATTGAAAGGTATTCTGATACCTTTGCCAAGTAGGCTGGCAGGCTGCTGCACTGTTAAAAACAAATAAGCAAAGTGATGTAAGTGGACTGACCATTAGCTTCATCACCCCATGTACTGATGAACAGAAGAGTTATTGTCCTAGATAAAAAAAAAAGGGTTTTTCATGACCTGTCAGAGGAAATATATAATGAATTTTGATAAATATGTATTGAACATATATGCTCACTGTCCACTTTAATAGGAACACCCCTGCTCATTCATGCAATTATCGTTCATGTGTCAGCAGCACAGTGTAAAAAAAAAAAAAAAATATGTCAAGAGCTAAAAGCTACCATCTTGCATCAGAAAAATTACATACATATAGTATGGGCTTCGCAGTAGGCAGCAGACCTCAACCCAAATGAACAGCACATATACGGGAGATTTTGTACTGATGTGTGTTACACAGCGCTCTTCACCATCATCATTAAATCACTTCTTCAGAAAGTAAGAGATGTTCACCTCTCCAGTACAGCAGCACAATCAGTGCTAAAGGCGCATGGAAGCACTTCTGGCGGCTCGTTGTGGTCGAACACCTTACTAACACCTTTTTCAGGTCCATTTGTCAGCCTTTTGTATATTCAACAAATTACTTTAATATGCCGAACTTTACTCCTACAAAATCCGAATATCAAACCTGGAGAAAAAAGCATATGTAAATTAGCACGAAACGTCCCTGAGATGAAACACAAACCCAGCGTTGATTTATTAAGCCCGGTGTTACAGGAATCTGGATGCAAGTGTGGATCATTTAATACAAAAAGCCTTAGCAAAGCAGCGCGAGTTTAAAATAGATCATAGGCAGGTCTTTACAGCAATGACGCAATTTCCTGAAACATCGCTGTACAATCATTAAAATAAAATGGCAGTCAGAGAATAATTTGAAAGCTTGATTTCAGGGAAGCTCACATTTCCAGTCTCACTCAAATTTACACTCCCATTTCATCCCGTAACGTATGAGGGAGCCGCCCAGCTCAGCTTAGCTCAGGGTGTCTTGCTAGGAAAGTTAGCACTTCCAACAGAAACGCGCCCACAGGTGAGTGCACCGTGTAAAAATTAATACATTTACCTTGTGTTTCTTTTTTTAAGAAGCACGAAACAGCCGAAATTATTATGAACTCACTCTTTTTAAACCTCTCTTTAAGTTCTGTTTTTGCTTAATTTCGCAGAGCACATAAGGTAGCCAGCTAGCTAACAATTCCTAGCTTCGCTAACAGCAACCAGCTGCGGACAGGGATTTTCCCACCACAAGTACAGGTCAGCTATTATTATTATTATTATTATTATTATTATTATTATTATTATTATTATGTAGGTGACCTGGACGTCTTGGAAAGTCGTCTCGGTGTAATAAACACAGCGTTTCCTTTTCTACTTCCACAGTGTATTAAGCACAGTGGACGCTGTCCCTCATTGCTAACCCAGAGCGTATCGCGCATGTGTAGGAAGCAGTTCCAGATGTTCGAAGCTGTGATTAGTTTTATTTCCTTCCCTGGTTTTACACAAGATTAAAAGTTAGCTTGCTGCTCCATATGCCTGTGTTGTTGTAACCATCGTACACACTTTTATCAAACACGACAGTAATATTTCCTACTGTTTAGGTTGTTTTCTCCTGTGATGTAGCTACCTAAAAGAAAGAAAGAAAGAAAGAAGAAAACTGCACATGTCCATAAGTAGTTCAGTAAGCATTAACATATTTATGGACTTTGGACTTCAAGGTCAAAATTAGCCTTCATATAGATTTCAGAATGTATTTATTTTACAGTAGCCTACAGAGTTACATTTTGGCTTTCTTCTATTTGGCCAATGCAGTAGGCAAATGGAAATGAAAACACATGTCTGTTTTTGCTGTGGCACATCACCAGCAGCTTGATCAAAGCAAAACATTCAATGCATAAGGAAAGCACTCTTAGCTAGTAAGGTAATTAAAACATGTTTAGGTAAACTGGCTTCTCATCTCACCTAATCTACCTCTGGAGGCAGATAGCATAGGCAAGGTTAGAACTTAAACATTTGTACATTGTTTTGGTAAACTATACTATGTTTTATTATAAGTAGAGGTATCAAAGTATGTTATAGGCAGAAAAAAACTCAACCACAGAATTAGTCTATCAGGTATATACTCTGTAACTCACTTAGTTTTAGCTGAACTTTGGCTACACTGCTGGATAATTTTTGATCCATGAAAAAAAGTCATTTAAAAATCTTTTTTTCCAAACATTTACATGTAAGTAACTCAACTTTTTTCACAATCTTTTTGTGATTTGTAGTTACAGTCATGTCCTCGTTAAGATCCAAGTCTTCTGACGAGCTCTGTAAACTTTTGGATGAATATGGGATTAACCATGGACCCATTGTTGGTAAGAGAAATGTGTATTCTAATAAAAAAAATGTAACAATGGTTTAATACTACAGGATGTCCCCAGAGTCTCCATGCATGGGGACTATGTGCGCTAGCACCACATTGGTTGTGCCTTTGTCAGTAGATGTTCGTGGACGTCCAATTCTCGGTTGGTCCGCAACACTTTCAGTCTTTTTGAATTTGTTAATAAGTTTGGCAACAGTGTCGTGTGTCATGTGCTTGCCATGTTTCCTGTTAAAGTCCATCACAACCTTGCGACAGCTTCCCGATCCAGCCATGAGTATGAGTTCAGTATGTTCTTCTTTTGTCAAAGGCATTCTTAAAGGCTATCTTAAAGGAATATATATATATATATATATATATATATATATATATATATATATATATATATATAATATAAACCATGTATGAAAAATCGAAGACATTTTGATAAAAGTGTTATTTTCCCCTATGTATGGAGACTTTTGGGACACCGTGTAGTTTATGATAAAAACCTAGCTTAAATGTAGGTGCTTATATTTTCTCTTAATACTATATCTTCTCTTTTCCACTGTTTGAAGAACACCAGTTATCTACTTTTCACATATCCTTAAAATTTAATTTTTTTACTCTCTTATTTACATGCCCAGTTTTTTGGACTCGCAAAAGCTGGACTTTTCTGCTAAAATAAATAAAGCTACTACAGCTGCTACTTATTCTCTTATGATTTATGGTTCCTGGGCAGTGAATGTCACCTGGGCACCTCCTTTTGTGCATGCGCACACTTACTGAGACTTTCAACACACAAGTCACAAGTTACTATATGACATTGTATTTCATATGAATACTGACATTGTTAGCTTTTCTTCTTTGTGCCTCATACACCTTGGAGCCATCTGCAAAACAGCTTATGGCTATTACGGCACTACAGATAGTCTGTTCTCCAAAGGTGCAGATAACTCAGTCTATGAGTTAGCTACTAACTGTTCTGTTGCTCACTATGGCCCTCTCCTCTCAGTCCCTCACCAGGTGCAGTTTTCCTCTGTGGTCTGAGTTTGCTTAATTGTTGAGTGGTCCTCACACCCTATGCATATGCATATGGGCACATATTCCCAGGGCAGTGACATCTGCACCCAGAATTGGTGTCCCAAATTTGAGAAAAGTTGGTCAAGGCACAGAATGAAGCCTTCACCAATGCCAAATCAACCTTTCATTGACTGTGGTTCTTGCTGATGTAGCTGCATAGTCTGATTGGTCAAGATGCACTGGCCTATGACTGGGCTCACATAATTCAGCAGTCAGGCCATAGACTCCTGTTTTATGGCTCCAGAATTGCCTGTGAGACTTTAGTTTCCACTGATATTCTCACTAGTGGTCAGATCACCTAGATAGCTTTTTTTGGGAATAGATTTGTTGTCTTAATTGTTAGAAAAATTTGCCATGCTGTTAGTGGTTAGCACGTTTGCTTCACACCTCCAGGGTTGGGGGTTCGATTCCTGCCTCTGCCTTGTGTGTGTGGAGTTTGCATATAATCCCTGTGCTTCGGGGGTTTCCTCTGGGTATGCCAGTTTCCTCCTCCAGTCCAAAGATATGCATTGTAGGTTGATTGGCAACTCTAAATTGTCCATAGTGTGTGAATGGGTGTGTGAGTGTGTGTGTGATTGTGCACTGCGATGGGTTGGCACCCGGTCTAGAGTGTCCCCTGCCTTGTGCCCTGAGTCCCCTGGGATAGGCTTCAGGCTCCCTGCGAGCCTGTGTAGGATAAGCAGTACAGAAAATGGATGGATGGATTTGCCATCTTCGGCCAGGTTACCTGTGTGGCCTCTCTGAGTGAAGTGCAGGTTGAAGGCTACAACTGAGCAGTCCAGGAATCACTCCTGAAAGTAAGAAGAACTAGGACACTAGTTCGTTCTTGTATGCCTTGTACATTCTCAGGTGGAAACTGTTCTGTGAATGGTGTGGACCTCATCATCTGGATCCGGTGCATTGGCCAGATCCTACTGGTCGTCCTTCAGGATAGTCCCCATCTACACTAACCGTGTATGTGGCACCCATTGCAGCACATTACAGCACTGTGGATGGCATCTTACTGGGGGCTTATGTACTTATTACGACCTTGAAGCATTCCATGAGATGGAACCTGGTGATCGTTCCTTGTTCCTTGCCTAGTCTGCACACTACAGTACTATTCGGACTGGAATGCGGCAATTCAGTCATCAGATCAACTGTCAGTTTATCTGTCACACAGTAAAGACATGAGAGTAATGGCATATGGTAACACTGTAACCTTATTGAAGGCCTTGGCATGCGTGTACACATGCCAAGATGATATCCAGATGATATTCACCATCCCTGGCTCTTAATTGGTGTTCATAGAGTGCAGTTTCATGTATAACTTGCATTTTCTAACATGTATGTATGCTGACATTGTTCTCTGTTTAGACTCTACCAGGAAGCTTTATGAGAAGAAGCTGGCAGAAGCCATGGCCAAAAACACCAAGTCGTCTTCTGACAAGACGTTCTACAGAGAAGAACGTAACAGCTTAATAGTTGTTAAACATACAGTATTGAAACATCATATTCCAGTTTTTGGAAACTTGCTCTGACCTGGTTGATCCCTTTTTTATTTTTTCACAGAGGAAGAAATCACATATGTTACATATCATCCACCCGTAAGTTCAAGTAGCAGTATCTTGAGTCCAGTTGCATAGCTCTTCTAGTGATTTGTACATGAGTCTAATCTCTACCATATTTTTAGTTGCAGGTGCGACATGAAAACTTTGGAGATGGGTAAGTTCAGTGTGTATACTTTATACATATATTTGTGTATACAGTTTAACACACTAATTATAGACTAATATTATTTTTATTATATTATTATTATAAACTAATAATAGAGGCAGCTAGGCAATATTTTTATGGGTAAACTTTCATTCTAGTGCACAGATAATAACACAGTAATACGTTTTTGTAGAATAAGAAGAACGAGGACCGCTGATGACGTGGAGGATGAGTAAGATTTCTTTGACAAGTTGTTGTCTTGTCAAATCTCACATACTATCTCTTCTAATTTGCACAGTTTAACGCTGGTTTATATGCCCTCCAGAATTATTGTCACTCTTTATGAAAAAAAAACAACACATGCAATAAATAATATTTTATCACCTCCCCCATGCAGAACATTTCAAGCTCATTTACATTCATAGGTTTCAATTCACACCACAGTTTTTCAGTAGGTTTCAAATCCAGAGAATGAGGTGATCACTGAAAAACACTGATTTTGTGTTTCTTTAATAATTTCTCTGTTGATTTGAATGTATGTTTGGCTTATCACCTTGCTGAAAGCTATATCTATGGCCAAGTCAGAACCTCCTGGCAGAGGTTTTAAAAAAAAAAAAAAGGTTACGTCAATACATTAGTTTGTGTGTCTGATTTGAAAAAGTGGTTGACATATGCACTTGACATCATTCTTGTGCAGTGACAGAATATGTGATAACTGCCAGTAATATTGTCTTGTAGTTAGTGACCTATTATTTAATTACACCTAGTTAAAGATCTGTAGTATTGTTAGTTGATTGAAATGCTGGAAAGAAATAATTTTTTTATAACCTTTTCTTTGTAGTTAGTGTATTTTTAAAATAACCCTAACTAATTGGTTATTATTCAAAAAAGAATCGATAGATCACAAGAGCCCCTGAGCTACAAAACAGGACCCAAACCATATATTACAGTGGGAACCAAGTGATTTTACTTGTATGCAGTCTGCTTTTGTTGCCAAACATGCTGATGGTGTGCAAACCAAAAAATTTGGTTTTGGTCTCATCTGACTACAACATACAGTGCAAGCTGTACTTCCCACAAGAACATCTCACAAAACTGTATAACTGTTTTTACTCTAATTCACCATCCTTCTCATTGTGTGGGGGACAGTTAGATAGGGGTTTCAGCCATGAATTTTTTAGGTTCCAAAATGTGCTTAATGATATAAAAATACAAAAGCAGTTAAAATATCAATTACCTGATTGGTGCAGGACAACAACCATCCATTTCTTTTGTGATGAATGCTGTTTTCCCATGGTAATGGATGAGCTGCCTCAATGCCTTGCAGCCTATGCTGTCTTATCAGTCATAGCAAGTTTCCTGGCTACTGACATACACTGTCACTTAATCAGTTAAGCAAGATGAAGTAAATTGTTGTTGGGAGAAAACAGCAAATATTCTGGGACTACACCGGTCATTTTTTAAAAAATAATTACAGATAAGTTATTTATCCACAAACTGCTCCCTCTCTTCCTGTTTTTTTTCTGTTTTCAAGCTGATGCCAGATGAAGGCAGCTCAGAATGCAACGTTCTTTGCAAACTTGACACCTTCATGCTTACAAATACAGCCTTAGTAAGCAGCATTATACATTTCAGACACACCCAAAGGGATGTTACATGTATACCTTATATTTCTACCCCAGGGAAACAGGATATGGTTAAAATAGAGAAAATGAAAAAGAATATAGGTTTTTCAAGAATCACAAATTGCATGCATGTATTTTATAATATTCCTTAGGGGTGTAATTGTGTCACAAAATACTATTATTACTATTAATTTTAAATACTATTATATAAAAAATTGTTCAAATGAGATTTAATTATATTAGAAAATATACATCTCTCATATTATTTAAGTATAATTGATAAGAATAAGAATATGTGTATAAAGTTTACTTTCTACAATTACTTCTGTACATCTTTTTTATGAATAGTTCCAAACCTTCTGGAGGGCACTGTACATCTAACTATAATTTCCCCCCCCAAGCCCTGTATCCTATACTCACTCACATCTCTTCTTCATCCCTCTCTCCATCCATTTTCACATGCCTTTTTTTATTTGAATCCAACTTTGGAAAAATTAATCCATCACTCACAAGGCCTGTCGTCAGCTACACTCGAACAGCCTACCAGAGTGCACCCCGATCTAGATCAACAGCCTACACGAGCAAGTCAAGCCTGCAGGATGATAGTCCAGGAACAGTCAAATCTGAGCAGAGCAAATCTGGTGGTGTGCCAGGATGGCTTCGTGTGTTGGTTTTCATCATCATTGCAGTGATTCTTTATTATGTGTATTCAAACATGGAGTCTGCAGACGAAAACCCTTTTAAAAAGATTGAAGCATAAGTAGTTAACCATTTATTCCATACAAATGAAGATATACCAAAAATGCTCATTTTTCCCCTTGAGGTGATCTATTCCAGTGTTCATTACAACATTATAAGCACAAATAGCTGGTTTCGATTAGGAACCTTATATATTTACTGATTTTATATAACAGTTTTACATTAACATGGCTAATGTGTGTTGTGCAATTTCTTTTTGTTTTTGGCTTTTTAATTCATATGTATTCAAAATGTTACGGTTGTTGTTAATCAGACTATTAATAGCCATAATTTTATATTAAAAAAAGAGCATTGTTGAATGTAAGAAAATAAGTAACAGGCCATTATAAATTAAAATTGTGTCCAAAACATGGCCATTTGTTGTCTGTCTACCATTGTGCCTAGAGCAACCTAAGTAACTAACACTTTAAAATCTGTGTGAATGAATTTTTTCCCCCCATGTTTTTAAATGAAAATTTGTGTTTTTGTATGCTTCTTAAGAATTTTATTCATTAACAGGCCCTCTCAGATTCCAATTCATGATTCCTTGCATGTCTAAATGACCACCATCCTTCCAGTAGGCAGCATATAATGTCTGAATATAATTTAATCATCCCCAGAAGAGTCCATTTGAGGACTGGTAGCATCCATCATTAAATAACTCCTGAAAGTGAACAAAGGTGACATAATAGGTAATGTCACCTAATGTAACAGGTGACATAAGAGCAATATGTGGAGACAGTAGATAACAAATGGATGCACAGTTTATGAGCTACATGGCACCTCACAAATTAACATATTTTACTGTTAAATACTGTTAGCATATACATGTGTTATCCTATTTTCTAGATTCCACTATTAATAAAGATCTACATTTGGAACTAAACAAAAAAAACAAAGGCAAAAGGCATTGATGATGAGAGTAATGTAGACGAAAACTGTAGACACATTGTTTAACATGTTCAGTTTAGGTTTGCCTGACCTCCCTAATTCTCTTGTGGCTGAATGAGCACAAATCCCTACAGTCACGTTCTAAAATGTAGCAGAAAGTCTTTCCAGAAGAGTGGTTGTCCACTTACACCTAATTAGTATAAGGTGAGACAGTATCTGTGTACATCAGCATGAGCTGGGCAGATAAAACCTGTTTGAAGACTTGGTGTAAAAATTGGATTAACTTGGACATACAGTCCCCTCCGAAAGTATTGGAATGGCAAGGCCAGTTCTTTGTTTTTGCTATACACTGAAGACATTTGGGGTGGAGATCAAAAGATGAATATGAGATGATAGAATTTCAGCTTTCATTTCCTGATATTTACATCTTGATGTGTTAAATAGCTTAGAACATGGCACCTTTAGTGGCAGACCACCTAGGCTTTAAAACTATTGGAACAGACTTAAAGTAAATAACACTTAATATTTGGCTCCATATCCCTTGCTTAATAACTGCATCAAGCTGGTGAACCGCTGACATCATCAAACTGTTGCATTCTTCTTTTGTGATGCTTTCCCAGGCTTGTACTGCAGCTTCTTTCAGTTGTTGTTTGTTTTGGGGGGTTTCTCCTTTGAGTCTCCTCTTCAGGAGGTGAAATTTATGCTCAATTCATCTATATTTGAGTTGGTGCTCAGGTGTCCCACCAGTAAAAAAAAAAGAAAAAGAAAAAAAGAAACAAAAAAATAGGCCAACAGTTCACAACCAAGCAAAGCCTAACTCAGTTTAGTGCAGTATGTAAGTCAATATGGATAAGATTTGTGCTTTGTATACAAGGAACTTTTCTGATCAGCTTTCACTGTGCTTGTAGACATTTAAAAGATAATGACAGAAGTGGATACTAACTACTGTGCTGTATGTAAAAAGAATGAACATTGCACAGAAGGATTATTGAAAGTTAAAAAGGTAACTAAAGAAAAAAAAAAAACAATTTATTAGAATTGCCAGTCCTGACTTTAAACTGGTAGATGAAAAACACAACTGCCTACATTCACAGTGTGTCAGACAAAAGGTAACACACACCACGTTTCAGTCTACATACCTCTACATTTCCCAGTGTGTTCAAAGGAAAGTCTGCTGCAGCATTAGATATTTGCCTTTCTTCCTCCATATCATAGATAACAAAAATGAGAGCCTTTCCAGGATAATCCCTGCTGCCTTACCTAGTCTATTCAGTTGATCCAACTTGGTATTGTCTGTTCCTCCCACCACCACATCTACTTATGAAGGTGAAAAGAGGGATGAAATAGTGAAGACATTTTAAAATGAAAGTACAACATAGGTGATCATGTTTGTTATAAATTATTTATTTTTTATTTACAGAAGAGTAAAATAAAGGTGGCCTAGTTCGTACAAAATATTTACATGAGGGAAATGGGGAAACTATAGAAACAGATTTTGAAAGACTATTATGAAGCTTAGACCGTATATGTCTCAACATGTTTAGTACAACATGTTTAGGCTGAAACAATAAAAATATCTTATGACTGGTGAGGAGACAAAAAAGCAGTGAATCTATTCTTCAAGGCCTCCAGTTGATTGGCTGAAAAGAAGCATCAATTACAAGAACAAATTAACAAACATTTCAGGCAACTCAAATGAAAATAGTGTGCATATAAAATGAAGCAGAGGAACTTATTTATTGCGGAAACTAAATGGTAAAAGCACATACTTCCTTAAACAGAAATGGAGAGTATGCAACAATTAGCTGAAGAAAGCCAGGTTCATCCTTGATTGTCATACACCGATCAACCATAACATTAAAACCACCTGTGTAGGTCCCACTTGTGCTGCCAAAACAGCTCGTCGAGGCATGGACTCCACAAGACCTCTGAAGGTGTGCTGTAGTGTCTGGCACCAAGATATTAGCAGCCAATCCTTTAAGTCCTGTAAGTTGCGAGGTGGGGCCTCCATGGATTGGACTTGTTTGTCCAGTACATCTCCAAAATGCTCAATCGGATTGAGATCTGGGGAATTTGGAGGCCAAGTTAACACTCTGAACTCTTTATCATTTTCCTCAAACCATTCCTGAACAATTTTTGCAGTGTGGCAGGGTGCATTATCCTGCTGAAAGAGGCTACTTCCATTAGGGAATACCATTGCCATGAACGAGTGTACTTGGTCTACAACAATGTTTAGGTAGGTGGTATGCATTAAAGTAACATCCAAATAAATGCCAGGACTCTTCCCAGTAGAACATTGCACAGAGCATCACATTGCCTCTGTCAGCTTGCCTTCTTCCCATAGTGCATCCTGGTGCCGTCTCTTCCCCAGTTAACAATGTTACATGATGTAAAAGAAAACATGATTCATTTGACCAGGCCACCTACTTCCATTGCTCCATGGTCCAGTTTTGATGCTCACGTGCCCATTGTAGGCACTTTCAGTGGTGGACAGGGGTCAGCAAGGGCACTCTGACAGGTTTGTGTCTACGCAGCCCCATACGCAGCAAGCTGCGATGTACTGTTTGTTCTGACACCTTTCTGTCATTTTGGAGATGCTCTGACCAAGTCGTCTAGCCATCACAATTTTGGCTCTTGTCAAAGTCGCTCAGATCCTTACACTTACCCATTTTTCCTGCTTCCAACACATCAGCCTCGGGAACTGACTGTTCACTTGCTGCCTAATATATCCCACCCCTTGACAGATGCCATTATAACAAGATAATCAACGTTAATCACTTCACCTGTCAGTGGTTTTAATGTTATGGCTGATCGGTGTATGTAATATGGTTATCTTCATTAACTCATTAATATTTATTCATGTAAATTCCAGACACAGAAATGAATAGTACTCACGCAGTGTATGTTTCGCTCCATTAGCCCAAAACTGCCTGTTTGTCTGTATCTGTTTCACAATCTCAGTCAGAGTGGATGAGGTTTTGGACAGCTGCTGCAGCGCTTCTAATTCCTACATGACAAAGACATTTTGACCATCCAAATCTACCTTGTCTGAGTTTTTTTTTTTAACATTTGAACTGTTAGATACACTGTTAATTAAGTGCTCTGATATATGAAGCAGTACCATGTTGCAGTGGTGCAGGAGCTGATGTACAGACTGGAAGACACATGCTTTTGGATTAAGGACAGGAGGTACTCTCTGGCAGTAGCCCCTGAAGTCTGTGCTGTAGACCTGACTGAAGGCAGTCATAAGCTGAGCCATGTCTGATATAGCCACCTTCAAAGCGCAGGGTGACAGCGAGGCTGCAGGGCCTGATTGTTCTAACTGCAGGAACTCACACTAAGGAGAAAGATTGGTGAGGGAGTTTAAAAGAGGGATGGCAATAGAAGGGAAGGAAGAGATATGGCACAAAATGCATTATTACAAATATGAAAAATTATTAAAAAGCAATCATGAAACATGCGTTTTCCGGAAGGCTCACCTCTTTACGTAGCTCCTCCAGTGTACACCGAGTGGACTGCAGCAGAGCAGTAGCTTCAGCTATGTTGTTATTACTAAGTTTACCACATCCTGTATCATGATGATGACTCCTTCAATACAAAAAGAGAAAGATCAGTCTTGCCAAATAGAGGCCAATAAAGTGCTAGAGGACAGACTCAAGTAAAAACTCAATGCCAGTGTCAGCAAGAAATGTCAAACAACATGGCCTGTAGTGTATACTCAACTTTTAGCACATGGACAAAATAAAGGGATAACTAAAGAAATGCTTTGAAGTACTTCAAAGCAATTCAAAATCACTTCAAAAACTTTTATAGTCCTCACTGCAGAATCAAAAGGCCAAACTCCTCCTAAGCCTCACCCTAACCTGCACAATGCTGTACAACACACTTACCTAGCCTGGAACACACTCTACACCCAGACTTTTGGCTCGACTCTACCCAGCTCTGCTCAGGGAGGAGGAGCTGGATCAGATCTGATTCTACCCCATGAACATTTTTTTGCTGCAGCGAGGGGGGCTTGGAAAAAAATTCCAGTCGCTAGCATTCCAGGTTCTGTAGTTGGACGAGGACCATCAGCATCCAGCTAATCAAGAAATGATTCAGACTGCCTGTGTATAATGTCACCTTTCAATTCAACACACCAGCTCATGCATTCAGACAGTCCGATTGCAAATTGCACATAATGCATTAATGCTTTCCTTCTTCGTGTATGGGGACTGTAAAGCTGTACGAGGACTGGGAAATTTAGGAAAATAAAATATATAATGTATGCATAATGTATGCATATAATGTATGCATATCACTTACATGTCAACCAGACATTATTTGTGTCATCATTTTGGCAGGAATCTTACACACAGCCTTCTTACTTACACTACATGGCCAAAGGTTTGTGGACACCTGACCAATCGCACTCATATGTGCTTGTTGAACATCCCATTACATATATAGTCCTCCTTTGCTGTTTGCACTCAGCTCTTCCACACCAGCCTTGGCAAACCATGTCTTTACAGACCTCTCAGTGCACAGGGGAATTGTCATGCTGCAACAGGTTTGGGCATGATTTCCAGGTTTGGGAAATCTTAATGCTACTGCATACAAAGCCATTGTAGACAATTCTGTGATTCCAACTTTGTGGCAACAGATTGGGGAAGGCTCACATACGAATGTGAAGGTGAGGTGTCCACATACTTATGGCCATATAGTGCATCCTGCATTCGACTTACCTCCTAAGTGGTAATTCTCAGGTCGAAAAGACACCTCCATGGTCTTTAGAAACATTCTTTGTACACGGCATAAACTCATTTAAAGGTAAGAAGTGCTACTCTGAACTTCTGATGCTGAATGATGCAGCCATGTTTATTTAACGTCACTGAGTAAACTGGGAAGGAACACATTGTTGAGAAGACTACCCCAAGTTGACGAGTAGGAATTTCAAGTTGAGGGGGCGTTTCCTTTGGCTGCTTTTGGTTGGAGATTAGGAATTACAAGTTGCAACCTCAAGTTGAACGGTGCAACAGTGTAAAAAACCTTTAACACAGTTTTTAAATGGTGGCTACTAGCCTAGGGCTAATGTTGTTATTAATTTATTGAATGTCCCTCTCTCTCTCTCTCCCCCTCTCCCATGATTATGTTTGAAAAGGATTTTGTGAAGTCTTCAGCTCAAAATCAAATTTTCTTCCAAAATAATGGAGAAATTTTTTGTTGCAGTGCTGTGTTACTTGACGCGAAAAGGTTCAAATACTTGTGTTTTCTGAAAGGAGATTCTGACAGCTTTTGCAAATGACTGGTACTGTAACTTCCAAAGATAATATTTCAGACAGAGTTTTCCTATCGTATAATTGCGCTAAAATTCAGGTTACTTTTATCTGATTTCTTTAAGTGCCTTTACAATATGCTTTTAATAATCCAGTAACTGTTGAATCCAGACAAGGTGGATGTAAACATACTCATCAGTTTTACTGTTGTTTGCCTTAGTCCGAGTCACTTGTGTGGCTTTGAGGTATTCCTGGATGTGGGCAGACCAGGGATTGCACACAGGATTCATCAGCTGGACCAGATCAGTTAGGTGGTCAGGTGACATCAGCTCCTTAAGCAGATCCTCATTTATCATGCTGCCACCTCCAGAAGACTCATTGTGCATGTCACTGGAAAACAGACAGACATGAAATAGTCATTTAAGCACAGTCAATAAAGCAATCAATTCTATATTTATTCAGAAGCATTATATACAGCAGGGGCACGCCCCCACCCCAAAACACACACACAGACAGACACACAGACAGACACACAGACACACACACAGACACACACACAGACACACACACAGACACACACACAGACACACACACAGACACACACACAGACACACACACAGACACACACACAGACACACACCACTCTGCAGTGCAAGAGAGTATTGGCTATATGTATCTATACATTTCTGTAGGTCCTATTGCTAGAACCTGGAGGATTGCACGGTATTCAAAACCTTTTTTTGGTAACATATTCAACATAATATTAATGTGACTGAAAAAATGTGTTGGATGATGGGTTGGAGCCTGAGAGAACTGACAGAAATGGACAGCTATTGATCCCAGGTACACAGTATATGACTGCAATGCATACGATTCCACTGAAAAATGCACTTACTCAGATGATGTGTCCTGCTGTCCTGCAATCATTAAAAGCTGTTCCAAAAACAAAAGCTGCCGTAATGGTGTGGCAAAACCCTATGCCCAGAAGACAGATCATCAACAGAACAATCAAATAGGGACTAAACTAATAGTATGAAAACCTAAGTGGTGTGAAATCTTCACTAAACAAGTAATCTACCACACTTGGGAATAGCTTCAATTTTCAATCTATAAGGCTGTTACCACCAACAGATGACATTTGTTTAAATTGTTTTTCATTAACCAGTACGTAACTTTAAGGGAAACTGATTAAAATTGATCTTAAAACGACATACCGTGATTAACTCCTGGTCATCAGCTTTACACAACAGCATTTCATGGCCAAACCGTGTGATTTCTATGTTTGGTGTGGAAATAAACAAATAAATAAATAAAATGTACACACACATTCATATATATATATATATATATATATATATATATATATATATATATATATATATATATATATATATATATATATA
>CM040990.1:10600863-10644057 GCA_022985145.1 Pangasius djambal | reverse complement strand
AGATTCTTTACAACACACAAACAAATGTAGTTTTACTTCAGATACAGTGTTGTGCAAAAGTCTTAGGCACCCTATTTTTTTTTTAGCACAAATAGATTTTTATTTTATGACTTCTACATTATTGATTCAGTTCAGAAATATTTTAGATTTCCAAACATTAGTTTTCCAGCACAAAATTAAATGTTAAAGAAAAATGTTTGTATGTCAGTAAAGAAAAGAAGCAGATTACATAAGAGACACTTTTCAGACAGAAAAACAGAATGAAGGCTGCTGGGTTTTGCTGCAAAAATAAGAAGCGAGTCGACAGTCAAAGTCTCCAGAAGAACTGTGTCTGCTTCTGCAAGATGCTCAGTAACACTTACAGCTCATTTCCTTATAAAACTGCACACACTGTACCTGAGACTACTAATTTTCTTTTTTAAAGCGAAGGATCGTCACACGAAATATTGACTTTGTTTCATTGATTACTGTTTACTGCTCTTTATAGTATTTTTTAATGTAGAAACATTTAGTTTCATTATTTTGGAAGGCATCTTTGCTCTACAGTATTTCTTTGCATGTGCCTAAGACTTTTGCACAGTACTGTACATGTGCAAATTATTGTCCGAATAACCAGCCAAATTGTAAGAATGTTCACTGTGTTAATTTGTGTTAAGATACCTGGCACAAATCCATTTCAGTATGTCCATGCGGTGTAATGAAGGAGTGCAGAGGAGCTCCTGCATGCTGCCCGCTTCTCTCAGGTAAAGACCGTCCACAGAGGGGCAGCCGAGCCTCTGAACACAACACAGCACAGCCACCGCATTCATTAGTTCGGGTAGCTAGCTAACTAGCATCACTCAGCTACACACGAGTAATGCTGATTCTTAAACATACTGTAAAAGCAACACGTAGACAGTAAAACCGAAGTAAATCTCAACTAAACCACAGTTATGGGCGTAAAGCAACACGAGTTATATTTTATTTTTTAGCGCCCTTGTTATCTGTTCAGCTAGCTAGCTAACACGGCTATAAGTATCATAGTTTAACGTTACAATAGCCACTATAGCTACTGTTAAAAAGTTCAAATACGCTAAATTCAAATTAAATACAATTTTTACAACGTTAACATTACCCGAAGGCTGCTGTAAACACTCAGAGAGAGTTGTTGTTCTTTTGAATTGCCCGCCATGGTCATGGTGTCTGTCTGTCTGTCTGTCTCTGTCTGTCTGTCTCTCTCTCTCTCTCTCCCTCCCCCCTCATTTCCCTGCCTGACTTCTTTACTTCCTCTCTTCTAGCTCCTCCCTGTCTGAGGAAAGGAAAAGAAACGAAGACTGGACAGTCGAATATGTCAAATACGACGTCCTTTATATTTGTGTTTTTTATTATGCTAACATTTATTGAAATGTGAAGTGTTTGGAGGAGGTGCACAAGTCCACTTCTGCGAGCGCGTCAAGACGCCGTGTGAACTCTCTCCTGAACTCTTCATACTCGTGTCCACTAGGGGGCAGTGTCGCATGACCCTTACTAGAAAAAGAAAGAAATGGCGACTAACAGCAAAAAATAAAAAATAAAACACAAAAGAGAGTTCCGTGTTTCTCTGTAGGAATAAAAAACAGAATGCTACTTTGTTTTGTAAAGTGCTAGGGAAAAAAGAAACACTTTTTCCCATTCTCATGTTTGATGTTTGAGCATTAACTGAAGCTCTTGATCTGCATGATTATATGCACCGTGCTGCTGCCACATGACTGGCTGATTGGATAACTGCATAAATGAGCACATGTACAGGTGTTCCTATTAAAGTGGACGGCGAGTATATATATATATATATATATATATATATATATAGAGAGAGAGAGAGAGAGAGATAGATAGATAGATAGAGAGAGTTAGTTTCATCATGGAGGAAACATTTTTGTTAAAACGCCAGCCTGAGAAATTAATAGTGTGACTCGGTCGAAAACTGAGATGTTTTACAAAGCATTTTTATCGGTTTCTGTCGCGAGCTGGTTTTTAGAGTTTTAGTGGACAACACTTACAAAAAGCAGTTTGGGAGCAACAGAAGATAGCTACAGAAGATGGAGAGCAGTACTGCATGCGATAAGGGAAATTTTTTATTGTTTACACTTGATATGTAGGCAGTTTGAAACAATATTACTGAAACCCCTTGAAAACCCACGGAAGAAAGGTAAACGTTGCCGGGTACACTAGCGGACACACCCCTCCACCATTCAGTCAGCGTTGGTCTGAAGACTGATTGACGCACCGCAACGCGCGGTTTCACGCATGGCTGTGTGCGCGCGCGCAGCATTGTTTACGTACTCGCTTGCATATGTTATGCACAACTGGAGGAGTAAAAGCGACATCCACTTGATGGCACGTCAGCGCCAAAACATTCCTCCAACATTTCCAAGTCGACCTGTAATGTTTAACGATGTAATTTACAGTGCTGTTAAACACACTTCCAAACTCTGTTTCTAATCAAACGTTCTCGTGATTGTTGTCATGAGCTGTGTCTCACATCGAAAACTCTGACCTACATTCATAAGTATTTACTAATCTAGAAAATCTAGAAGTCTGGTACTCAAAACAGGTTTAAATTCTAACACTAACTGTAATAGGACAACCGATTAGTGTTAGTACTTAATAATGGTCTAGAATAGTACGCATTGCAATAAATAAGTATAGTATGCAAGTCTCAAATGTTGGATGTCCCCTCCCATTATTTACATTGGTATTGCACCACGTGGATGCGTCGCAAATGACAATAACCGTCCAAAACTTTGCTAACGCACATTACTGTTGTACATACCCAACATGCGTTCTTGTGTTAGGGGGTACGGTGGCTTAGTGGTTAGTGTGTTTTCCTCGTACCTCCAGGGTCGGGGGCTTGAATCCTGCCTCCACCCTGTGTGCACGGAGTTTGCATGTTCTTCCTGTGCTTCAGAGATTTACTCCGGTCCCCCCCCCCCCCCCCCCCCCCCCCCCCCCAGCATTGTAAGCTGATTGGCATTTTTAAATTGTCCATGGAATGGGTTTGTGAATGTGTGCATGATTGTGCCCTGCAATGGGTTGGTACCCCGTCCAGGGGGTCCCCTGCCTTGTGCCCCAAGTCTCCTGGGATAGGTTCCAGGCTCGCCTATGACCCTGTGTAGGATACAGAGGATGGATGGATGGAAAGTTGGAAGAAGCAAGTTGAGCCTTTATATCCCTGGAGGAAAGCAACTTATAGGCGTTTCTGTGTGCCACGCCATAAACCCCTTTCCATCGCTACACAACTATGTGTTAACCATTAAATCAGTCACTTTTAGTAAACACAGATATCAATCGTAAGCACTGACTGTATGATAGTTTAGGAGTCTGTGTAGGATGGGAAACTTGCACTAAATTAGCTAGCTATGCTATATATAGCAAACAAACTATTAGGCTGCAATATTGGTATTTCTTTTTAATAAAAACCCCACCTACAGTTTGCAACAGCACTCATTCTTGTACTAAGTTACACCGGTTTAAGCCTTGGCAGTCACTAACATTCACCAGGAAAATGACACAGTAGAGATGGCCAACTGTTTCTTCTTCCATGCACGGAAATAAAAAAAAGACATGATTTAGGCTAACATTACTACGGGGTAGTATTCTTTTAAGTGCTGTTTTAATAAAAAAAAGCATTTAAAAGAGCACTTCCTATTTAAAAAACAAACAAACAAACAAAAAAACTCGACTTGTACCTACGCGTACTAACTCCTCTCTGACAGAGTTTGAACTTAATAGTATTCTTAGACCCTAACATATTTCTACTAACATGAGGAAGTTTTTGATAGAGATTACAAAGCACTTAAGTCACTCTGGATAAGGAGGTGTGTTAAATGCTACAAATGTACTTCATTCATCATTAAAAATCAGTATACACTTCATTCACTCATCTTCAGTAAATGCTTCATCCTGCTCAAGGGTGCAGTGGATCTGGAGCCTGTCCCAGGAACACTGAGCGCAAGACAGGGGAATTCACTCCAGATCGAATGCCAGTCTATCACAGGGAACCATGCAGATAATTTAACATAGCCAAACCACCTACATGAATGTTGTTTTTGAAAATGGGAGGAAACTGGAGAACCTGGACGAAACTTACATGAACACAGGCAGAACATGCAAAACTCCACACAGATAGTAATCCAAGCTACCATTATACTCCCCTTATATCCTGAAAATTGCTACTGAATGGTCAGTTATCATCAGTGTTTTCACTGAAAACTATGCTTTAGTGACCGGATACTGCAAAATAATCAACCACTCTGACATTAGGATTTATTTTCCAAAAATGTTATTGCTTCTGAGTTTGGCACAAATGCGTGATTATTATTATTTTCATGCATGTGTGTTCCCTAATATTAAAGAAATAAGCACAGCCACACAATGAAACACAACCACAGACACTGGTCAAAGTTATTATTGTACAATACTTTGTTTTTTTATACAGACAAAAAGTGTTGACTTATTTTCCCAGTAAATTCTTAGATTTCCATACAGTTTAGTCTACAGTATACAGGTGTGTTCTTTCATCATATATAGATACTTTTTCTCTTAAGTAACAGGCAGGTAATTATTAATATATTTAATAGTCTGGATTTTTTTCTCTTCTTTTTTTTTGTCTTTTTTGTTCATTGTAGCGCAGTAATTGTATGCTCAGGAGAATGTGCAACTGTCTGTTTTTTCCATCAGTTAAAAGAGCACTGCTGGAAAAACAATAATAGTTATATAATCATAATAATAATAATCATAATCATAATGTACAAGATGTTTAATTTCAATATTTTACAAAAAAGCAAAAAGAAATAAAGAGGGGAAGAGACAAAGAATAAAAGGAAAAACAAAGTTGTAAGTTGTAAACAAAAGATGCACGTGCACATTTTGGCAAAAAATGTACAGCATTGGTGCAGTTGTACAATATTTTATAATTTTTATATTTAATATATTATTTACTCTTTTCACATTTTTTTCTCCTTACCTTGAGTGAACTTCCTACAACAAAATGGAAAAAGGCAGACAATGGAGTTTTTGATTTCCTTTAAATATTCCTTCAACATGTTTTGTATTTTCATCTGCAGATAGTTGACTTGGAGAGGAGGGATATCCTACGTATGACCTAATATAATTCATCCCTCAGCGGAATCGAATGAAATTGGGGATACAACTTAGATATTTAGAACTGACATCCTTCAAAGACAGTTATAGCTTTTTAAGACTATTTTGATGCAGTTAAGCTCTATTTATGATTAGATAAGATTAGGCAAATAATACATCATAATCATGAGTTAAGCAAGTTTAGTGATCATTTCTGCCTTCACTGGCCATCGTATTAGTGAGCTGACTGTGTCAGTGCATTGAAATGGGTCTATGCTTCCTCAAAACCTACCAGCGCTCTCAATTCATGAGACTCCACTGGGACTGTTAGTAACATGGACCCTTCCAATGGTTTGGACACACATGGAAAGAGATAGAATATTTATCCCTGAAGTAATTAAAATGGGTGGAGAATTCACACTTTGCCATGTTCTAATAGTCCTCCTCTGTATGCTGAAATATGAACACCCACCAGCTCTGAAGTCCTGATCACAAATGAACAGGCCACCCATTTTAATCAGTGTATTCAATGACATGTAAGACGTAGTAAGAGCCATTACTGCAGTCTATGGCTCTGTTCTGTAGCTATAGGAGAAAAAGGGCAGAGGAACTGGAGAAGAACATTTGCAGTCAACAGCACATCAATGACCATAAGGAGAAATGGATGTCCACCTACTGCTGAAGAGACAGTGAAAAACTGACCAGTGAAAATGGACCATCAACAGACAAATTTGAAGTTTAACAATTATGGCAAGGTGTGCTATGATAATCAACACATGCTCTGCACAGACACCACTGAGCAATGCAACAACATGATCCATCAACGTTCATGCTTGCATTGTACACTTTCAACATTTGCCAGTCGCTGACAACTGGGCACTCTAGAAAAGTATTCTATACAGATAAAGGTTTTCTGAGAGCCCTATGTACATGTTATCAAGCTTATTTCACAGAGCTGTGGACAGGGCAGTCTGTTGCATAAGTGCCAGTCCTATTTCCCAGATGATTGTATTGCATTGCAATGCATTGACTAGGAGCAATATGATCTTGGATGTGCCAACCCGGAATTTTATGGGGTACAAGTGGATTTTGTACCCCCTGGCACTCAGATCAATGGAACGTTAATGGAATGTACTCAAATCTAGTGTTTTATTATGAATCATGGTGTCATGCTTGTTGTGGTATGTTATGGCATTGGATTTTTTGGTATCCCAGTTTTGTCTGATACCAAAACTATAGCAAAGAAAAGTGCATTTGCATTTTGTCAGAGTCCACTGGTGACCACAGGGATATTTAACATTTAAACCAAACCAGTGAGCTCTGATCATGTGCAAAGGTGATGTCAGTCTCACAGATTGTCCATCATTCATTTCTACGATATTAAGAACATGATGAAAATCGTGGCAGCATAAGATGAGCGTTTCCTATTCTGGTTCAGACCCTGAAACCACAGTCTGCAGTCAGATGTTTGACTTGATCACAGACATTTAGCACTACTTGACAACATTAAATAAAGCAAAACATGAACCAAAAAGCAAAAGTGACTATGAATGGATTTAAAGGGCCAGAAAGCGTTGGTTATGAGCGAATCATAGTACTTCACAATGCTTTAAAGGGTTAAATGCATTTTGTTGATGAAATTTGCAAAACAAGTAAAAGGAAACGAAATTAACAGTCCTAAAAAATGCAATGGAAAGCTGATACTGGGCAAGCCCACATCCAGTGTAAGCTGTAAATCAGCCAATGTGATCACAGAAGTGATCCTCAGGCCTGAACTGGTATGACTGATAGTTGTCAAAGCCTGCTATCAATGGATATTCTGTGGGTATTTGCCCAAATCTTCTACCCTGTAGCAAATTTCAAGCAATACGTGTAAATGTTTTTTTTAATGCCAAAAATGGCTTTGCATTCAAACAAATCTTACCTCCAATGAAAGTGTATTAATTGACCTTAACATTAGGCAGCCAGTAAAATTTGCTTACATTTTCCACTAATATAATTTAATTTAATGGAAGAATGAATGGCAGTAATGTTTAGTTTTGTTTTGCTATTTGTAGACTCATTAAAATGTAATTACTCATAACTTTAAATTTATTGTATCTTTGTTTTGTTAGTACTTATTTTTGTTTTGTTTTTCTAGTTTTTTTTTTTTTAGGACAGACACAACACATATACACACATACAGAAATAGGCAAAGCGAGACTGAAAAAAATGTTGAGCAGACAATAAATAAACAAACAAACATATAAATAAGCAAACAGATAAATAAATAAATAAATAAATAAATAAATAAATAAATACATGTGTTAAAGCTACTCCATAAAGCATTAGTTATATTGTAATAAAAGTTGTATTTTCAAATATAGTGATGACAATCTGAACACTAATGATGATAATAGACTGTAGAACTACTTATGATGATGATAATAATAATAATAATAATAATAATAATAATAATAATAATAATAATGATGTTAATAACATCAATAAAAAGTGGTGTGATTTGACCTCTCACTCTGCCTGCATGTAATGCCTTTGCACTCGGGAAAGTCAAGTCACAGAAATGATTTTACCATTAAAAGTCCTATTTGGCATGACACCCCTCTCCTCTCAGCATCATATCTATCATTACAGCTTAACATATCTGTGTTTTTTTTTTTACATGAAAATAAACCATTTATGTGTTGCTCACCTTCCTAGCCCTGGTCTCAGTTACCACAGATGCACAATACACTGACCTCCTCTCAGTACAGTGAGAGGAGGCAGTGCATGTGTGAAGCTGTAAAACCAGACAGACTCATGGGACTTTTTCTGGAACAGTGGTTTGTGGTGGTAAGAGAGAATGGGTAGATCTTTTATTTTTGAGTTGTAGGTTGAAGGTTGAGCAGACCAATACTGTGTCCTCAGGAGTTCCCCCATCATATCACAGATATGCAAATGAAGCAATGGTTATCTTGTCTCTGCTCTGTATCCAAAGTCCATCAAGTGCCCTTCCTCTGGAGTGCAGGCAGTCAGAGTGAAGTCTCCAGGCTGAGAAGGGGGCACATCTGTCGGGAATGGGTGGTCCAGTGTAGGGTGTGTTCTGTGGGTTGGGTCAGGTGGTGCACACTGCTCTGATTAGCATTGTTGTTGCGGTTGGGGGTAGCTGGGAGGCTGTACTGGCGATAAGGACGCGGTGGGGGGCGGGATCGCTGGACCGGAGGAGGAGGCGGCTTGCGGAAGGCCGGGTGCAGGTGGTGGTGGTTGTGCTTGGACAGCTCCGACTCATCGTCGATATCTGTGTCGTCGATCAGCGGGATGTTGTGCATGAAGTCGTTGATGAGAAACTCGGGATGTGCCATGAAGTTGTGGATGGAGTTCCTGGACTCAGGCTTCTCGATGCCGTCATAGAGGGAGCTACGGAACGCTTTCACCACCCGCATCTGAGTGAGAGGATGGAATGTGGAGAAGAAACGAGAGAGGGACAAAAAGAAAAAGAAGCGTGTAATATATAGGGATTGAGAAGGGAAAGGAGAAGAGGAAGAGGCAAGAAAAAGGTAGAGTGGAAAAAGTAAGAAAAGACAAAAGGGTGTGGTTGGAGAGAGGGGTGGAAGCAAAGATATCTCTCAGTTTGTACCTGGTAGTCAGAGCCTTTTCTGGACATGCCTTATAAAGCACAGACAGCTCAAGATCAAGTTGCTGCAATAAAAATTAAAGGCTAACAATTTTAAAGTTTAGGTAAACATATAATTTCTTCAATATCTTAAGTTTTTTATTTCTTTTTCAAAGTACTTTAAGAAAGTGCATACATCCGAGGCTATTATGGTTTATCTTTTGTCATTTTAGACATATCTTGCGCAACAAGATCTTAAGAGTTTCTCAAAGAAGGAGAATGTTAAACAAAAACAAAACCATAAGCGAGGTAGCAGGAAATGGACTCATCCAGTCAGTTTACCACTGTCAATCAGTCAAGACGATGGATGTTCATTCTCATGAACTCTAAATGGAACACATCGGGCTTCACACGGAAAGACAAATGGAAGCACACAAGTACGAATACAGCCAACACAAAATGAATGCTTGCTATGTGTGTATACCAACCAATCAGAAGGAAACTAAAAGAGTAATAGACACAGGCAGACGCTGAGAGACAGAGAGTCAAGAAATGATGAAAGGGAAGAAAGGGATGCCTTAATACACACATAGACACACAGCCAAAGGAAGAGACGGTGGGTTAGAATCTGCAACAGAGTTCTGAGTGGAGCATTAGAGGTGAGAAGGAACACAGACGAGTGACTGGGGTTCCAGCTGGTGGGAAGGAGGAAGGATGCACCCGCACTGCACCCACAGTCAAAAGGAAGTATGACTGATGCCTCATTTCGTCTATCAATAATCAGGGGTGTGGTTACATCTAACATATGCAAATAAAGCAGCGGCTCTTTAGTCACTGTGGTATCATGTTGTAGCATGCATAGCCTAATGAAGCCATCAACCAATGAATGTTAATATGAAGTGTTATGGAAGAGAAGAGTTATGCAGATGTAGTGTGTCTGTAGTCTGTTATGAAAAAGCTTATTGGATAATGTGATCCTGAACTTAACATTATTAGCATTTTGTTCTTGGTAAAACATTTAGGGATGTAATGCTAATGGAATGCAATGGGCTTTGTGAATTGTATAAGTAATATAGTGTCTTACAGTCTAATTAGTAGACAACAGAAATGCAACTGGCTACACTGTGATCTCACTGATTTCAATAATTCTAAAAATTCAATTCTAAAAATGTTCACCCTGTTAGACCCTAGTGTCGTAGTGTAATTTCTTGCCAATCTATGTGCTTGAAACTAACTGCTGTGACAGGAGCACTGTCATGCTGACAAGCTCAGGACAGGCCTAATAAACATTAGCTTAGCAGCTGAGCATCCAAATCCTTAGTTAGTGGCTAAGCCTCTGAATCAGCACCAACAGATTGCTGACTTGGTACAGTATAATATGGCTGTCAATGTAATCAACATAATTGTTATCGTTCAGGACTTGGAGCCAATCTGAAGCATGCTAAATAGTAGTGGATCATTCTGCATGGTGGTGTGGAGCGGTTCATTCAAGGAGAGTGACTGCGAGAGAGGAGGAGAAACAGAGAGAGCAGAGCATCTTTTGACATGCATCAGTGCAGACAAGTGCAGAAGGGTGAAAAGAGGAGTTGATACATTTCACTGCAAGCTGAATAATCAGGAGAAGAGTGGCGCTACAGGAGCCAAAATGAAACCAACACACACAGTGACGTGCTTAGTCCAGTGCAGCTGTGTCATTCTGTTACAGAAGCAAAAGAAAAGTGCATAAAGAAAACCAAAGGAAAGAGAGTGCATGATGATATGCGGCCAGTCTCATGCTGTAAGGACAAATAAAACGAAGCAGTAGGACATATACACACGCATTGCTGATGTATATAACGTTTAAAGATGAGAAGATTTAAGAGCACATTCCTTTGCTGTGGCCAGCGGCTGGTGCAGCCCACCTCTCCCACCCCTCATCCCCAGTCAGAAACTCACCCAGCAAAGGAAAAGAGGCTAAATGAACCAGAAAGAAACAAAGATTCAAACAACAGAAAACAACAACCAAACAACCAAACAGGAAGAAAAGGTCAAGCATTTGGTTAAGTGCTTATCTGTTTTTCCAAAGAGCCTGTTTGTTAGCAAGAAAAAAGGACCTCCTGCAAATCTTGAACAATTTGCATATTGTTCTTGTTTTGTTGTTTTCTTTTTGCTCTTTGTTTTGTGTTCTTTATTTTTGCAATGATACAGGTAAACGTTCGAGTATAATGCCCACAGTAGAGGAATGGAGGAAAGCAAAAAATTGGGTGTTAAATGATATTCTGTCTTTGCTCTGGATGTTAGCATGCCAGATTAGAGTCCACTGTCTCCCCACGCTGTCCTTCAAAGAAAAAATGCTTGATGGAAAAACTCGATCATTAAAAAAAATAAAACAAATCAAAATATGCTCCATTCAATAAATCTTTTTTTTCTCCCAATGATGTTCTGCAAATCATTTGCAGCTAAATAAGGGTCACTGAAGCGAAATCAGAGTGAGTAGAAGCAGAGGAGAAGAAATGCTTAAAGAAGCTGTGATGAAAACTGAGGGTTAATGAGGATGACCTGTTAAATAAATGACCTCACATCCTGATGATCTTATGAATTCATGTCAAGTCCAGGTAAACTCCTGAACTTGCATTCTGAGAGTCAAGATCATCAGCATGACTTCATGGTCTAGAAGTTGCCCTAATGAAGGGTTAGTCAACCTTTACTTCATCAGTGAACCAATGAACGTAACAAATTAGTTATGGTTCCAATGGAAATCCACATGATTTTGACCATGAGGATGTTAACTGAAAAAGAAATTCTTAAATAATTCTCACTCTTATTAACCCATTAAGACAAAGATGAGGAGGCCAGATTTACTGCAAGTAACCAAAGCTTCAAGCAACAGGAAAAGCTTTTATAACTCATGTTCAGTTATAAACATTTCCCAGTGAAAACCCTCCTCAGCACACATACAGTGATTGACAGAGTGTATGTGCATTTGGCAGTGGACTGTTACCATACACGGTAAATGTTTGAACAAATGAGAGCGCTAACAGGCAAGAAGTAAACATGAATATCCATCAGTGGCAGTGTCCTTTTCAGCCTCTGGTTCACAGTGTAAGCATGTATTACAAAACTCCGGATGAAAACAAACATGATTTAGAGATCTATACAATCTATATATGAACATCCTTATAAAATAACTTCCCTATTTCATGCTATTAACTAAACATTGATATTAGCACAGCAAGAAATTTCTGATATTTATAAATGACCTAATGATTTTCTAATTGAGGATGGGGGCTGAAAAAAATTTGTTAGCACAGAGTGACATCTACTTGCAAATCTTCATGTAGCCAGAAGAAAAAAACAGGTGAGTGACTGAGGTGACTTAAGTGCCAGGCACACATGAGAATGGGAGTCTTACACTGAATCGTGGACATGAGAGGACACTCACTCACTCGCGCGCACACACACGCAAATCAAGATGAAATGCGATGAGACACATACACAGCATGAAGTGATATAGCATGTAGTAACACACAGAACAGACAGCTGTGGGGTATGAGAAGAGGAAATTTCTAACCTGCTACCAAAGTCAAGACATGCAAACAAAGAAGAGATGGAGGGAGAAGGCTAAAATAAAAATGGAAACACTAAAAGCACCTCGTTGTTTGAGAAGCATTCCGAATTTCAGTTTTAACACTATAATGTAACTCATGAAAATAAATCTCAGGCATAACAGTCACTAATCAAGTGGTATTTACTTATTTCCTGTTACAACTATAGATGTTGTATAATTCTATGCAAATATTTAGAATGTATTTCATATTTATATAAAAAAGATCATCTTAATATTCCTGAAAGAAGACTTGGAGCAGAACAGGTAGCCTATAGAAAAAGGTAGAAGACAGGAAAAAGAACAATCATAAAGGAGCGGTGAACCAATGATATAGAGCGAGAGAGAGAGAGAGAGAGAGACAGAGACAGAGAGAAAGAGAGAAAAATCGATTAAGAGCTGACGGATGGATCTGTGGAAGTAAGAAGTACAGAGATGTTAGGAGACGCTTTCACAAAATCTCAAACTGATGAACCACAACCTGCATTATTTAAAATAACCATGAGAAAAAAGAGAAAGAGAGATAGAGATCAGAACCTTATAGGGCTTATACTCGAAAGTTTACCCCTTGCACAGGGCCGGAGCAAATCGCCACACTTTTGTATGTTTAATTACCGGAAAAGCTTTTGGGTTTTAGCTTTTTGCCACAGAAAACCACGCTTGACAACAGAAACCTCCCGAAAAAAAAGAAGGGGCTGCCATGTTCTCTCTGCATTTCCTTAAATCGTTAACATATAATTTTGTCCTCTGGGAGCAGGAACAGTGGTTGTACTACATGATCAGACGACAGCAAAATTCCTTACCAAATTTTATGGTGTTCCATTTCTATGCACCATCATTCTAGAGGCAGGAATATGTGCTCTAATGTACAGAAAACTTTGTAAAACTTTGGGGAAGTATAGACTGGGATGACTACTTGAGCTATTGTTCCATTATGAATGATTACATATAGCTCTGAAGTGGATGCTGGAATCTGCATGTAACCCAACCCTAAGAGGGGAAACTCTAAACTGCAAACATCTCCACATCAGAGGAGCCAACGAGGCACATAACAGAGTGCATTGATGCTGTTAAGTGCTCTGATCGAATGAAAGCAAAGAGACAGAGAGAGAGACAGAGTGAGAGAGAGAGAATGGCTTACTTGGCCCATCCAGAGGATACAGAAAACAAAACCAAGCCCAACAAACAAGGAAAACCAAACAGCAAGAGGAGAGGACCAATACAGCAAGACGGAGGGGTGGGAGGGACACGCAAACAGCACTCCACACAATTACACAGGCCAGCTTGCAAAGAGCCACTCACAGAAACCACAATAACCACTTTCCAATAAAAAAACAGTAGATATACAGTACATGATATACACTGCACAAGTGCAATGTGTGTATGTGGGCAAGCAGGCGTGCTGCAGCGTGTTTCTGACACATTAATTGTGTATTTGCCAGTGTAACTCTGTCAACAATTAGAGGTGTGAGATGTGTGTGTCTGTCTCTGTGTATAATGTGTCAGTGTTTCTATGTATAAATTGTGTGTTATGTCTGTCACAGGGAAAGCGGGGGACTCACTCCCAGGGGCGGCGCTTGCATTGGCAGTGGAGAGAACTACATGAGTGGGGGTAGAAATATTGGTTACGTCATGGAGCTGGCTGAGCACAGAGGAGCGCCGTCTCACTGCACCCTGAAATGAACCACTCCTCTTGAATGTACTCACTACCTCCATCTGCAGGAGAGAGAGAGAACCATAACACACACATATACTTCAGAGAGAAAAGGACAGAGCAAGAGGAGAAATCCAGGAGGAGAATATATTTGTGGTAACACTGTACCAAGTGAAAATTGTTATGGCATATAAAATGGTACCGGTCTTAGCCATTTGGACATTCACAACTAAGCAGCTTAAAATTACAGGCACAAACATTCTTCAGTATAAACATCAGTATAAGAACACACTTTCAATTCCATCTGAATGTATGCTGCGACTGTGTCAATTAATTCTGCGAATAGGAGCACTATTTGTTTTTTTGGGCATCTGGTTAAGACTACAGGTGTGCATCAGGTCTGGAATCACACATGATATAACAAAAAAGTAGCACGAGAAGGTGGTTTTTACTTTCATGAGGAGCCGAGCAAGCAGTCAGATATGAAGCTTGCATGACAAAAGACCAAGTTCACATTAACATGAGTCACTGCAAAATGAATTTACAGTGTTCGTTTATTCATTCTTAGTAACTGCCTGGTCAGTGTCACGTTGGTTTAAATTAGGCTTTTAGTTTGTTTGCATTTTGCAAAATAGAACCAAGTAAATTCACAAGATAATACTGTGGACAAGTACAAACAAAAATAATAACTGCGCAAGTGGGACTGAGAGAAATTATGAACTCCAGTGTAGATCAACTTCAGATTTAAATCAGAATACAGATATGGATATGTGGAGCATTTAACAGACACAGTGTCAATGCATTACACACCTATTATGTACAAAGCTGCAGAGGCTGTGTGTGAACATCTAGTGTCACGCTAAAACAATACAATAATAGAAAGTGGCAACTGAATGTCTGTCTATTAAGGACTAGTGCAAGTAGATGCTTAAAGTACAAAACAAATTCACCAAATGGATGACTTTTAGACTACAACAATTATCAATTCACTCTTCAAATAAACAAAGGTAGGAATTATGGTAAAACCTCTTGTACACCTGCAGGGGAATCAGTGCTCCATTAATCTGATTATCTCTTTCAGAAGCGCAGTGATGACGGCTGGAGTGTACACTCTTTGCTGCAGCCACCCTTGAATTAAAGCCTTGATCAAATTCAGCTGACTGATGATATGAGTCTTGCTGCTGTAATGTGTGCTGTGTTTTGCCAACTTTATGTCGGGTGAGGAGAGGATCGATGCAAATCTTGTAAGGGGCTTTGTTAGCACTTCTGTGGTTGCCACCCCTATGTTACATCCTGCAGTCTTCATCCATCATATTCATGTATATGTGGATTTTAGTAAGTACAGCAATAAATGAGTAACAATGTAAGTGTTAGCAATCCCTAAAGACTGGGTGTGTCTGTGAGAGTGAATATGTGTGTTCATGGTTCTGAAAGTCCCTTTCTCTCTCAGACACTTTGGTCAGTAATACACAACAACTTTGCAACTATGAGTAATTATGTGTAGAAGGACACAACGTTCCACATATCCTCTCAGACCTGTAGTCCACAGGCAATTTAAATAAGGTGCTGTTGATTTTAACATTGCATACCTAGGAAATTCTAACGGCTCCAATAATTGCATAATGATCATATATAGCGTAATTTCATAATGTGCTATAGTAGGCTTGATTAGGAAAATACATTGGTGCTAAAGGGGTCCAGGGAAGTTTTAAAACTTTGAGAACCCCCAATCTATAGAGTAGGATCAAAAATACAGTTTTAATTTCATAACTTATATTATTTTCATATATACAGTCCCCTCTGAAAGTACTGGAATGGCCAGGCCAATTCTTCTTTTTTTTTTTTTGCTATACAAGCCATTTGAGACATTTGACATTTGGGTTTGAGATCAAAAGATGAATATGAGATGATAGATCAGAATTTCAGCTTTCATTTCCTGAATGATAATGTGGATATAGATATAGATGTGTTGAACAACTTAGAACATCGCACCTTTAGTGGCAGACCACCCAGTTTTTAGGTAAGTAAATTAAAGTAAATAACACTTAATATTTGTCTGCATATTCCATACTTGCAATAACAGCATCAAGCCGGCAGTCCACTGACATCACCAAACTGTTGCATTCTTCTTTTGTGATGCTTTTCCAGGATTGTACTGCAGCTTCTTTCAGTTGTTCTTTGTTTTAGGGAGTTTCTCAATTCAGTCTCCTCTTCAGGAGATGAAATGCATGCTCAATTGAGTTCAAAAAGATCAAAAAGGTCTGGTGATTGACTTGGCCAGTCTAAAACCTTCCAGTTTTCCCCCTGATGAAGTCCCTTGTTGTGTTGGCAGTGTGTTTTGGGTCATTGTCTTGCTGCATGATGAAGTTCCTCCCAATTAGACTGGATGCATTTCTCTGTAAACTGGCAGACAGAATGTTTCTGTAGACTTCTGAATTCATTCTGCTGCTACCATCATGAGTTACATCATCAATAAATATTCTTGAGTCCATTCCAGAAGCAGTCATGAAAGCCCAAGCCAAGACACTACCTCCACACGATGAGCTTGTTTGTTTTGGATCATGAGCAGATCCTTTCTTTTTACGTCACTTTATCAGAAGTCTTGATTCCAGAACTTTTGTGGCTTATCTCTGTATTTCTTTGCAAATTCCAATCCGACCATCTGATTCTTACTGCTAATGAGTGGTTTGCATCATGTGGTTTGGCCTCTATATTTCTGCTCTTGAAGTCTTCTTTGAATGGTGGATTGTGATACCGTCACCCCTGCCCTGTGGAGGTTGTTGGTGATGTCATGACTGTTTTGGGGTTTTTCTTCACAGCTCTCACAATGTTTCTGTCATCAACTGCTGTTGTTTTTCTTGGCAGACATGTTCAATGTCTGGTTGTTAGTACACCAGTGGTTTCTTTCTTTTTCAAGACATTCCAAATTGTTGTATTGGCTATCCCCAATGCTTGATTTTTGCTTTTGCTTTGATTTCTTGCTTTGATTTTGGCTTGCTTTAAAATGGCTTGCTTTTCTCCCATAGACAACTATCTGGACAGCTAATATAGCTAATAATATAGACAGCTAATTTATGTTTTTTTTTTTTTTTTTTTTTTTTTTTTTTTTTTTTTTTTTTTTTTTTTTTTTTTTTTTTTTTTTTTTTTTTTTTTTTTTTTTTACAACAAATGTAGTCTTCACAGCTGAAACCCAGAGTGGACATTCATCAAACCAAGAGTAGACATTCAGAGCTATTAATTGTTAAAAAAAATCAATCTAACAGGGTAAATCTTGGCCAACAGAAACACTCTTCAGTCATATATACCAATATTTCTGATCACTTGAAAAATGGGTGGGTTCAAACATAAAGTGCCATGTTCTATGTTGTTTAACACATCTAGATGTAAATATCAAGAAAGTAAATTTCTTTACTGAAATTCTGATCTACCGTCTCATATTGATCTTTTGATCTCAAACCCAAATGTCTTCAATGTATAGCAAAAACAAAAGAATTGGCCTTATTAAAGTTATGTTAAGGCCAGGGAAATGCTAAAGCATAACAAGATGCAAAGAGGATCATACTGAGTCAGTACTAGCTGTTGGTCAACGAGTGTGTTTGTAGGAAACATGTATAGCACCCTGAGTAAGTGTTCACCCCCTTGAGCCTTTGTATATTTTGTAGTGTGCTACAACCTGGAATAGAAATTGGCTTAACTGGGATTTTTACCATTTGATTTACTACACAATATGTCTAACATTTAAATGGGCAAAAAACTAATTAAGTTAATTAAGTAATTTATTGGCTTCAGGTATTCACTTTTAATTTTATTTTACGATTGTTCTGAATTTGGCCTGTATTTAGGACTAGGAAATTTTCTTTTCCCTGCTAATGAAAAGCATTCCTACAATATGATGCTATACCCACCATGCTACACTGTGTGGAAGTGTTCTTTGGGAACTGTAACAAAAGTAACATTTTGTGCTGAAGATGCTGTTTGTTTAGGTAAGCTTCCTGACTCTGGGGCCTCCTGGAAACAGGTGTATTTATATTGAGATCACATGATACTTTAAGTACAAACAGAGTGACTCCATTCAGCTAATTACAGTATGTGACTTGCCACATGCTTGAACCACAACTAATTTATAGATTTCAAAACAAGGGGGTGAACACGTGTACAATCACAACTTTTACAGTTTTTATTTGTAAATAATTTTTTTAATTCTATAGATTTTTCCCTCCACTTCAATATTAGTCCATAATATTGAAGTGGAGGGGAAAATCAATATAATTGTGTAAATTCATGACATCTAATCCCAAACAAGTGCATTTCAGTTACATGTGGCATCACTACAAAATGTGGAAAAGTTCAAAGGGGTGAATACTTATACTAGACACTGCATATTTCCATTTGAATAAACTATATAGCAGCACAGCAAGTAGAAAAAAATAAAGCAGATTGTGTGCCTTCAGGATATTTACTTATAGTTCAGCCTTCTTAAACAAATAAACTGCTTAATTTTAATTTGTAAATCGCTTCTAGAACTGTGGTGGGGTAGGAATATCATTTCACCATACGTGAAGACAAATTATGACAATTATCAAAATTTTTAGGTTTGCTAACAGAGTGCCAATCAAACAGCAGTGCAGCAGTTTAGAAGAAAAAAACTACAAAATCAGGAATACAAAGAATATTTCTGTACATCTCAGAAACCAATATTTCAGAAAATTGCATTGTGCTGTAGTGTTTCACAATATCAATATTAAAGTGTCATATAATATAAAATACTGTCATATTCTAGGAAGTATCAGCTAAGAAAATTTCATTTTTCATTTTTGATAATCAGTGTAAATAAAGGCACATCACCAGGTCCAGACTTACAGTGCTCCCTCTTGGAACCACTAGTTCCACTGTAGCTACTGAATAATTCATAGTAAGTATGGAATAATATGCTTTTTGATGAATAATTGAACAATAAGGGACTTTAAGGAGTTAATGTACTCGTACTATTGGACCCCATTGTTCATCCTCCCTAAGTCTGCAGATCCTTTCTGAGCTGCAGTCTACGAATACTTAAGAAGTCTACACACATTTTTACAGGGCTCTACATCCTGTCAACACTCTCAGTGCTGCAGGCTATGCATCCTTTCTGGATTCCTCTATCAGCAGTCACACCAGCTCACTTTCTATGCTTCACTCAGCCTATTATCCAGGTCCGGTAAACCACACACTGCCTACATGGATGCCAATTTAACAACCTTACTTTGCAAAGTCCTAGCTAAGAGCCCACACACATCATCACACATCTCCTCTTCAGGGGGACAGACAGAGCTCTTCAAAGCTCTTTTACTGTGCTCAGCTGTCTCTTTCCTACCTGTTCTATTACTCGTTTATGAGACAGAGAGAAGGGAAAAGCACTGCTCCAACAGTGAGAGCACATTCAATATGACACGCACACACGCACACACACCTCTGCATATACATACACAGCTATGACACCAGAGAGAGCCTGAATATCCAAGACGACAATCAAGCATTAATTAAGCATCAGTCAGTTAGCATTGGTCATATAGGTGACCTGCCTTATATAAAAGTGGATTTACTGCTGTATATTAAAAAGAAACACTGTATAAGAAACACTGTATAAGACACACTATTTTGTTTGGTAAGAAAGAAGAGAGTGACTGTTATAATAAAATAAAGTGAAAGCAGGAACGTAAATTAATAGAGAGAAAAAACAACATAGTTTTGAAATCAGATGAAGTAAGTGTGGGAGCCCTTACAGTGGACGCTGAGGCAGAGCCAAGTGTGAGGAACTTAGGAAAAAGAACCTCTTACATATCATCCTGCATCATGTTTACAAGAATAATTAATATAATAATAAAAAACCTTCCTACAATGTTAGTATTGTTTATTGTCCCCCCATACTTATTCCATAAAAGTTCCATGATAGGTGTTAAAATGTTAAACACTTAAATTATATGGAGATAAAAAGCCCTTATTGTTAAAATTGAGAAGTACAGGGATGCTCCACAGACTCCGACTGGATGGACCCTGTAGCACAGAGGCAAAGGTAAAACTCAGCAATAAAGGCCTCTAAAAGGACTTCGGTTAAAAAATAAAGTTCTCTGACAGTGATCTATAAAATTTCTTCTGAGAAGAAACTTTATAGATCACTGTCAGATAACTCTATACTCATTTTAGTAAAGGGCCCCAAAGAGAACAGAACAAAGACAGACAGAGGTAAAGATGAGCTGATGTTTTGCTGACTCTTAGCATCTAGAGAGAAAGGAGAGAGGTAGACAGAGCAAAATAAAATAAAACAATATTCTTTGACAATGATGATATTCTACTTTCTGTGAATACCAAAGCAACTAGGACTATTAACGCTACTTCTACCAGTGAGAGGGGACAGGGGAGAGGGGCTACGGGCGCACACACAGCACCTGAGTCTGGATGCGGTTGAGGCCTCTGAACCAGAGGATCTGGCCTCTGCGCAGCTCTCTTTCAGCATGGTCAATCTCCTCCTCATCCTCAGCCAGCTCATCCTCAGTCATCTCATCTGTGCCCGGCCCTGTACCTGCTTCTTTCAGACACTTCAGGTGACTGGTGGGCACTGTGGCAATGACCTGGAGTACAGAGAGAGATGCTGACAAACATGGGTGGATAAAGTTGACTTAAATGTTTTTAAGTTATCATTTATCAAATGTTAATACTATAATAACTCTTACGTAGTTGCTACATTTTTTCCTGGTCAGAGTTCAGCAATATTAATTAAAAACGTAGGCAAAACAATTTTATTTGGGAAATCCCTGTATGAAGTCGAAATATATGTAAAGATACATTATGTCCTTCATATTTTGAAACTGTTGTCCACATACACAGTATATACAATCACCACCCAGTATAAAAAAAATTTACCATCAAGTACAGTTGTTCCTAAAAGTGACAGTGAGTGCATATACACGTGTGTGTTTATATATATGTGTGTGTGTGTGTGTGTGTGTATATATATATATATATATATATATATATATACAGTCCCCTCTGAAAGTATTAAAATAGCAAGGCCAATTCTTCTGAAGATATTTGGGTTTGAGATCAAAAGATGAACATGAGACGATAGATCAGAACGTCAGTTTTCATTTCCTGATATTTACATCTAGATGTGTTAAACAACTTAAAACATGACCACTCAATTTTTAGGTGAGCAAAAGTATAGGAACAGATAGGCTTAAAGTAAATAACACTTAATATTTTGTAGCATATTCCTTGCTTGCAATAACTGCATCAAGCTGGTGACTCACTGACATCACCAAACCGTTCTTCTTTTGTAATGCTTTTCCAGGCTTGTACTGCAGCTTCTTTCAGTTGTTGCTTGTTTTGAGGGTTTCTCCCTTCAGTCTCCTCTTCAGAAGATAAAATGCATGCTCAATTGGGTAATGTCTGGTGACTGACTTGGCCAGTCTAAAACGTTCCACTTGTTTCCCATGATGAAGTCCTTTCTTGTGTTGGCAGTGTGTTTTGGGTCACTGTCTTGCTGCAAGTTCCTCCCAATTAGATTGGATGTGATACCTTGTGATACCTTCACCCCTGCCCTGTGGAAGGTGATGTCACTAACCGTTGTTGTTGGGTTTTTCTTCGCTCTCACAATGTTTCTGTCATCAACTGCTGTTGTTTTCCTTGGCCAACTTGTTTGACATCTGGTTGTTAGTTTGACATCTGGTTATTAGTTTGACATCTGGTTGTTGGTTGTTCGATGTCTGGTTGTTCTGGTTGTTGTCTGGTTATTCTTATCCATCGTCTCATATTCATCTTTTGATCTCAAAAGAATTGGCCTTGCTGTTCCAATAATTTTGGAGAGGACCAGTGGCTTTCAAAGCATTATCAGCTGTACAACAAGCAACTGCAGCATCAAAACAATCTGCATAATGACATAAAGATCATGAGTCTTGGTAAATGATGTAAGGGTTATGGGTCAGATATTGAGTGTGCATGCTCAGCATGCCATTTCTATCTTTCACTGTGAACAGGAAATATTTTCCACAAATGGCCTGAAAAAAACAGCATGGCTGAAATATTAAAAACATCATTTTCAAATTTATCTATAGACTAGATCTTGTACTCTTAAACTATAGTCCTCTATGAATTATGCCTTGTCTTGGCTACTGCTTTCAGTAAAGAACACATTTTTCAATAAGAACTCTTTTTTTTTTTACATATAGAAAGTGAAACTTTATCGATTTTTATATTTTGAACTAGAATTTATTGGCTCTGTCTGTTTTTGAGGGCATGATGCATAATAAAGTACTTCATACTCCTCACCTGACCCCACAGGAGCTCTCCAACTCCGACAAAGAGGCACCACAGCCACTGTTCCATGTTGAGAGGGGCACAGCTAAAGGGCTTTCCCCCAAACTGCACTATAACGATCTGCACAGTGAACAAACAAATCACAGGTCACACATCTAAGAATGAAAGCCTTGTACTAACTTCACCCTGCGTATATCACAACCACGGCACAATCAGAGCCAGTAAAGCTACACTTCCGTTCTTAATTGTTTAAGGGTACTAAGTGTAGGACCTGGACGCCGAAGGTGCCCAGCACGATGCTGCAGAAGATAGGGTTGCCAAAGATGCCATCAAACACATTCCTCTCTCCATGGATCTTGCGAGCATTGATCTCATTGAAGAGCTGCATGAGGACGAAGGTGTTGAAGATGATTGTGTAGTGCTCGGAGGGAGGCGAGTGCAGTGGAGCATTGCGCCCGCTGTCGATGTTAAAGATCTTTTCTCCTGCACAAAATGAGAGAGGCACGGGAGATGGGGGTCAAAGTTGGAACAAGAATCAGAAACCAGAGACATAATGCATGTGCAGATTAAAATGACTTTTTAGATTTTGTAATAAAAGTGGAACAATACAAAAAATGTCAGCATAAACTGTCAGTGCTCTGCTCAGTTTCTATAATTAAAAATAAATAAAATGTTTTAAAATCATATCCATATTACAGAGAATATTACACTCATTACCATCTCAAATAAATATGTTAAAAATGAAAAAATGAAAAAGTAATTTAAGTCCTTGTCACATTCTTAGTATCTGCTGACCTGTGGTTGTTTATTCTTCTGTAATTCAATCTTATATTCACACTATTCACACTTACACCTAGAGTTCAGCTTGTACATTTTCATAAATATTGTTTCGATTCCTAATAACTGAGACAATAGTAAAATAAAGGTATTTTAAAATAAAATTATACTGTGATGATCAACGGGACTTAGTAGATGATTATTCCATACTTATCTCTAAACTTATATCTTACCAACAAACAGCAGAGTGAAGATGATAACAAGCTGATAGACGCCATGCCCCAGGATGTTCTTCATCATGGTGAGGGAGATGAGTGGGTTGTTACGGCCGTAGGGTTTTCTCAATAGCAAGGCTTCAGTGGGTGGCTCAGTGGCCAGGGCAAGCGACGCAAATGTGTCCATAATCAGGTTCACCCACAGCATCTGCACCGCTTTCAGAGGAGAGTCCTGCATAAACACACAAACACATGGTAACGGTTCATTCATGTTCATAAATAAATGCAATTTTCTGCCTTGGAGTTCCAGTGATCATTATAGGAGGTGTAGGAGAAAGTTTAATGCACAGTACTAACAACCTCCAGCAGGGGGATCAGCACACAAGCTAATTGGAGCATGCCTTTCCCACAATCCTCTGCCTGCCAGCGAGGTGCAATGCAGTAGGTTCTACTAACCTGCTACAGAGCTAAATACTGATTTAGCACAAGCTCTCCACACTACAGAAACACACACTTACCACAGCAATGCAGTCAATGACTTGGCTTCTAAATTTTAGTCTGAAAATAATCATGCATGCGTATGTCTGTGTGTATACAGAATATAAAGTGTGTGTGCAGTATGTTTGTGTATTACCTGTGTAATACAGGCTCCAGTGAAGGCCACTATAACAGCCACCACATTGACAGTAAGCTGAAACTGAAGGAATTTTGAGATGCTGTCATAGACATTTCGCCCCCACATGACTGCCTTCACTATGCTACTGAAATTATCATCAGTCAGGATGATATCCGAGGCCTCTTTAGCTACATCAGTTCCAGCTATGCCCTGAGAAAGAGAGTGAAAGAGAGAGTCAGAAAGAGACAATGGGAGGGGGAGAGAGACAGAGAGAAAGATACAGAACACAGAAAGAGAAAGGGAGATAATACTTGTGCCATAAAGCAAATTTACAAGTTGGACAAATTTGGACATTTTGTGCAATAAATAAGAAACAACAAATATATAAACATTATTTTTGTTACATTCATTATTAGGAATATCATGGAACATTCTATTAAGCTCTAAATGCACAGAGCAGTACCAGTGAGCACGGTCATTAAAAATGAGCACATGTCTCAGTGCTCAGTGCTGGCAGAACTGAAGTGCTCACTCTCATGTGTGAAACTTTCTCTGCATGCTCACTTCACTGCTCCATGCTCGCAAATACATTTGTGTGTGGCATCTTGCATTCATTTATAATGACCACACTCACTGATACTGCTCTGTGCACTCAAGTCAGCCGCCCTCACGCTCTCTATTAAATATATTGTTTAAACACCATAAGATGTTCTTCAGGTTACTTGTATTATCAGGTTACTTGTATTATAGGACGATGCTGTAGTACCTCTTTTTGATATTTTCACAGAGCATATTTTCACAGAGTCTGCTTTGGTCCATTAATCATGAAATATGTCCAGATCACTGTAATTTTTTTTTGTCTTAATTGGTGCGACAACATACACTAGCCTTATATCACATAGTATCATGTGGTATTGGATGATACTACCAGATACTACCACATTTTTTTACAAGTACAAGTATGAGCAAATGAGCATAGTATCCAGTCAACGTCTGATACCAGTAGTGGTATTGATGCATCTTTATTCATTTTCACTTTATTACACAGGCACTACAGTGCAAAATCCTTATAAGCAGTTGCCCAAAAACAACTGTCATGACCATAAATAAAAACAGAATTCAAGTATACAAGCATTAAAACAGTATACAAGTTGGTTGCCATATGGGGTCACAACAATATGTATTACTTATTGCCAGACATTGCTGGACTTATACGTATAGAAAAAAACAAAACAACCGAAAAAAAATAAGAGAAAAAAGCAGAGAGAAGTAGTTTTGGTGCAGTAGGGCCTGCTGGGAGATCATTAACACAGTACGGTAGAAGACATGTATTTTCTTTGGTATAATTAGTCGCAAAACACAGATGACTCTCTTTAAACAGAGCAGTGAGGGATAAATGCATTAAACAATGGCTAGACAAAAAGAATGGTGGAAGGCTAGATAGATGAAAACTGTAAAATAGTTGCACTCACCATGGCAAAGCCGACATCAGCTTTCTTAAGAGCCGGTCCATCATTGGTCCCATCACCAGTCACAGCCACTACTTGCCTCTGCTCCATCACAGTGCTGTCAATGATGCCTGCAGATTATCAGCAAAGCTTAACCACTAAACCTGAATACCCACTATATAACTAACTCATAGTATAGCTTGATGAAACTGATACATATTTTACCATTATTTAGTGAGGTTTGACTAAAATTGCATGTATGGCTGTGCGTGATGAAGTGAATGAAGGAGCCTTCTAACCTTTAACCAGAGTGTGTTTATCAGTGGGCGAGGAGCGGGCCAGGACTCTCAGTTTGGGCCAGATCTTATCAATCCTCTCCTGCTCAATCTGAAATACACAAACCACCAGAGCAATAAGGATCATGTTGGTATTATCATAATGTCATTGTATGACTGTATCATAACCCAATATCACTTTTCTTTGTATATCATAGAACCTGGGTGTTACTAGGAAATATAATGTTCTCTAATTTTAGGCTCGCATGTATTTCTTTTTAAAGGAGGATACCCTTAAAATACATATACTCTTTGTGATAAAATTTACAGTATATCTATTTACAAACTCCTTATAATGGTATACCACTAGTATATATATTATAACATGCATAGTCAATACCAGAGAAAACCATAGTTTTAATGCTTTTTTGCTGAAAAGGACTCCTGTAAAAATACTATAACAAATTCCACAGACCTCCTTAGTACAGATTTATTTCGTGAGTATAATCAAACACATTATTTAAATGCATACAATAATATTCTTGCTATTTACTGAAACCACAGAACTTTTTATGTGTTTGGATTAAACACATTAAATTGAAGTGGACAGTCAAAAAGGCTAATAACTATAATAAATATAATAACCAACATAAAAAACAAACAAACAAAAAAAAACATTAGAGACCCCCTGGTCATGCTCCAGGACCCATGGGGGTCCCCCAGACTCCATTCTGATCTACTGCTTTAATGTATAAAAAAAGACTCACCTCTCCTTTCTCATTCCTGATTCGTCGATTGAAGTCCTTGCCCTCCAGACACAAGAAGTCATCGCCAGGCTGGATAATGCCACATTTGGCAGCGATGGCCCGTGCTGTGTTGATATTGTCACCAGTGACCATGCGCACTGTGATACCTGCTCTCTGGCATTTCCGGATGGCCTCAGGGACCTTCAGTGGGAAAAAAAAACAGATGAACACAGATGCAACTGTTCCTACAGTTTTACAAGTTAGTCTAATTACATACAAGTCAGAATTGTGACTCCGTGAAAAAAAGCACTATATGAAAATATTACTATTCGGATGGGATGAGATTTCTGGACATACGTCTGTTAATTAACGTTGCTGGCCTGTGGTCATTATGATTAATTCACATGGGATAAATGATCTCTGTAAAAATCACAGACATGGTAGTGTCTTCACAATGTACACATGGTTGTCACATTAAATAACACATTTTAATACAAACGCATTGTTTGTATTAATTATTAGAATTGCTTGTTTTAGGGCTTGTGGCCATGCAAGTTGCATTTGACCATTAGTATAGGAATGACAGTAACAGGTGTGCTAGGAACTCAATAGCATACCTAAAAACCCCTGGAAGCTTTGCTTTTCTGAAAAGTCTTTTTAAACATCATCTATGTTTTATTGTTCTGGTTTTGTATTCAGCTGGAAACAATAGAACAGACCACTTCCTGGAGTGTCTTTATACTAAAGAAAAAGCAGAAAACCTCTTTTTCCACAGGGTGTAATGAAATGTTTACCAGCATGGCAATTCAGGATATGTAGTACCTGGGGTTATGTCTACTGGTCATTTTATAGAGGGTAAAATATCGCATAATCTTTCCAGACACGTACACACGCAGTCAGTAAAAAAAAATTCGGACACTCCAGTAACAATTACATTACCCCACCTCCCCATGTAAAGCTATTCCAATCCAAATAGAGATTAAAACTGCTAATTTGAAAACCCCAGCTTTATTTATTCTTTGCATACCTCAGGCCTCACAGGATCCTCAATTCCAACTACAGCAATGCATATAAGGTCAGTAACAATATCAGCCTCGTTGTCCCATTCAGGTTCAGGCTCGCCAGGAAGGTCACGGTAGGCAATGCAGATGGTGCGCAGGCCCTCACACGCCATTGGCTCAATCACTTTCTTCACCATCTCGTCCCGGTCCCTTGGCCTGAAGCTCCGCACTTCACCCCCTGCTCCTATAATGGATGAACACCTGAGAATAAAACAAAAAGGAGATAAGTAAGCATATTAACAGTAGAGGTCATTACAAATTTGTCCCACACAATATAAATATAGATAATTGAATATGGGCAAAGTATATGGTGTAAAACTATTCAATCAGACATCAGTGGCAGAATAAATTACACGCATGGTGGTGCAACATTATGTAACTGATATGAAATTGATATAAAAAAGAATGAAAAAGCAATGTGACAATAATAGTGACAATCCAGAAGGACTCACTTTTTCAGGAGGATTTCAGAGGCTCCTTTGCTGTAGAGACGGAAGGTGCCATCTGGAAGCTGCACCACGGTGCTCATGGACTTACGTACGGAATTGAAGGTGTAGACCTTGTAGAGCTTCTCCTCTGGGATCTGTTCACGGATGGGTGCATAGTCTCGCTTCAGGTCTAGCACAAAGCCCAGCAAGCCACACTCGGTCTTATTCCCCACTTGCTTAGGCAGGCCACCTTCCACATCAGGGGGCTGGAGAAGAGGAGAGAAGAAGTTTATGTGCAGACACAGGTCTTTTTAATAACCTTGTCTTACCGTGTTCTATGCTTTTTGTGATACGGGCACTGTCCTGCAATTGTATATTGATTGTGGCTCCCTGCTGGTTATTTGTACTGCTTTGATTCTACACTTCATGTACTTTTTAAATGGGTATGTACGCTTGCAATTTTGCAAACTCTATGTCACTATCCAGTAAAGCCAACTGACATAATATGGAAATAAGGAAGTGCCTGTCATTGTGGTTTGTAATGAAAGCTGAACGTTTTTCAAAATAAATGTTTAATATGATAATCATTTTTACCATCTGGTTTGTATAAATACACTCAAAATCATTTTGTATAAATACACTCAACATCATATTTTAAATAATTGTAAGCACCAGCTGGGTTGGCCAGGACTACTCAAAAGTCACATTAGTCATGTGGTTGATGACAGAAGTGCCAACAATATGAGCTACAGCAGCAAATGTCAGATTGTGTGTGACTCAATGTTTGCAACCAAGTTTAGAGAATTTTTGGATGCTTTATAATGATCACAATTCCATATGGACACACATCCTCTGATGTGTATGCTCTTACCATGATCTTGGAAGTATAAGCGCTGTTGATAGAAATGGCATTGACAATCATCTCCAGGGTGTTGGAGCTGATCTGATTGGGTTCGGGAATCTCGCGGAAGTGCTGGTCGTTCACATAGGCCTGCACCACAGTCATGCGGTTGGTAGTCAGAGTGCCAGTCTTGTCTGAGCAGATGGCAGTGGCATTGCCCATTGTCTCACAGGCATCCAAATGGCGCACCAGATTATTGTCCTTCATCATTTTCTGTGAGGACATAAGAGAAGATAGCAGGTAAGCGTTTGTTGGGTTTTGTAGTGGACTGTCAATGTTAACACTGTGAGTGCCATATGAACATTATAAGTTGCATAAAATGTAAAATTTCTAAAAACAGGATAAGAATGTATCTTGAATTGCCTAATGCAATCGGCAGACTCTGTAATAAGTCATATTCCGTAATTACATGAACACTTACACACAAGGTGTTCTCGTTAACCTTACCTTCACTGAGTAAGCTAGAGAGATGGTGACAGCGAGGGGGAGACCCTCAGGCACAGCCACCACCAACACGGTAACTCCAATGATGAAGAACTTGACAAAGTACTGCACATAGATTGGTGTGCACTCGGGGAGCCAGCTTCGCCCTTCTACCACAAATGTCTCAATCACGAAGTAGAGCACCAAAATAATCACTGTGATAGCTGACATTACCAGACCTGGAGGGAACACAACAGCCTGTTTCAGAACTGCATGAGTTACTAAAAAACCAAAGACATAATGACCCAGTGTCACTATGATTGACAGGCATATAGAGAGTCTCCTTGTGTTGATGGGTTGAATGTTGGTGGTGCACATAATTTATTTTTCTCTCATTTACAGAGTCTGGGGTATCAGACATGAGATTACAGAGATCAGAGATGTCAGAGCCGATATTTATTTGATACCTGCAAGGAACTATTAATATAAGAGAGAATTTCATCAACTACTGCACACGGTGTGACTTAAAAATTACTGACCCCACTTTTAAGTAGTAGCTTTTAGTAAATTAGAGGTGGAACCACCAAACAAGATCAGATAGTCCTTTATTCTCTTTGGGTTGGCCGCTCACCTGCTTTACCAATCTGCACAGCCAGTTTGGTAAGTTTGCCCTGTAGAACGGATTTCTCCTTCTTCGGCACATTGGCTTTCTTCTTCTCCCTCTCCTCCACCTCTCCACCTTCCGCGCTCTTCAGTGGCTGCATTTCCATGGCGACTGCTCCATCCTGCTTCTTGGCTGATGGGTGGGACAGAATTTGAGTGCTATTACATACAGACAACAAATCTGTCCTGGCACAGTTAGGAACTACTGCGAGCAATAAGTACCACCAACATGTACCATTCAGATTACTATATACATAACAAAACACATTGCAGTGTGGACCTCTACTATTAGCTTGCACTACATATCGACATATGGCAAGAAAAAGCGAGATGAATGCAGACACAATTACTGATGGCACAGTGGAAACACAGAGCTTCTACACTTGCAGGACAAGTGTATTATCCTTTTGACCCCCATCGAGGTGGCACATTTATCAGCAAAATGTCTTCAGAATTTCCCTCCACACACAATATAAGGTAACAATGCCACAGAACACCGTAAAACACTGAACAAATAGGCTGGTGAAGTCCCAACTGTCATGTATGCATCTCTAATAATGCAATTACATAACTCATACATGACATTACCACATCTGAACAGCAATGATTCCCATTCTGCAACACATTAGGTAACCTACTGGGTAAAAACTTAGCAGCGCAATAAAATAATTAACCCCTCGGTGCAGCTCATTCATCTACTCTACTGTCTCTCTGGTACCTTTATTTTGATTGGTCTCCACTGTGGCCTCTGGCTGCTTGCCTGTGAGAGAGACAGAGAGAGAGAGAGAGAGAGAGAGAGGGAGAGAGAGAGAGAGGTAGAAAAGAAGAAGGTTGGAGGAGGTGGACAGACGATAGAGGATAGAAAGAAAGAAGCAGTGAAAGAGTAAAAGAAAGAGAAGAGAGTAATAGGGGAATAAAAAGTGACAGACAGAGACAGAATGAGAGACAGAGCACACAATGTTCTTGAGTGGAAGAAAACAAGAGAGCACAGAACTATGGAAACAGATGAACAAGCGCACACATATACATGCACCACATGCATATACACGTACATAAACATTCAACCAAACTAAATTAACACTAAAATTATACATGGCTACCTCATTTGGTTTCACTGATTCAGTGTAAATTTTTTTTCTGTATTTTGTGGAGTGGACCAAGTTTCACTTAAGCACATATGTACAGTTTAACTTGTACTGTACATGCACCTGATGCCGGTATATTTCTCAGAAAGTTTCTTGTCTTTAACAGTACATACCATTGGTGACGCTGCTCTGTTTCGCTTCAGTAGTAAGTGAGTAACTACTGTCTTCTGATTGGGGTGCGTGAGGGGGTAGGTATTGGGTCATGTGGGTGTGGAGGAGGGATTGTGGGAGGTTTTGGGATTGGGTGAAGGTAAGAAACAAAAAACATGATTTTATAACACTGTCAGACATGTGATGGTATGCCAGGGAGTGACGAAATAAGTAGTCTTTGGATGTGGTTGGATAACATTATTTTAGAGAGCATTTTGAAGATCTATGCAAATTGAGAACAAACTATTATAAGTCAGCTGTTGGAATTTCTACAATGGGATCGCAACTGAAGATTCTTGCTTTCTCTCTTTCTCCTCCACAGTCTTTTTTTTTGTTACAGACTTGAAGAAAGAGACTTGAAGAAAGATAGACTTTTTAAACAAATATATAATCCAGCACTTAGAATCCCTAACGCTCATGCAAACAACAATGCATTGCCTCAAGAGAAAATCACTGCTACCATCTGACTGTATGTTTCTCAATGAAATAGGACTCTCGTTTTTTTTTTTTTTTTTTTTTTTTTACTGAGATCACAATTCCCACTCATGATTCTTTGTCTAGTTTTTTAAGGAACATAAGGAAATACTTATATTTCTTAAATTCTTACACATTGTAGCAGACTGTGGTAGCTACATTTTCCCAGCAGATGTGAATGACAGCTCATCTGCATTTCGAATTACTCATATGCTGCCATATCTGTACCACAATAGCATAAATCCTGAGCAAAAAAAAAAAACTATTTAGTATAAAACTTTAATCATATTAGTGTGCCAAGAGTCCTCCCAAAGATAAAAGAAAACCAGAAATATTAACAGCTGGTTAAATAATAAGTCGTGGCAATATTTATGTTTTCTGCTGCTAGCAACTCATAAGAACGTCATGAAAGGGGAATAAGAAGACTGCAAATCAGTCTTGATAAACACATTCTATGCATCATGCGTCACTGGCAAGTTTCGAGTGAAAAGGTGTGTTACAGAAAATAAGCAGTGTTGCTCTATTTTATGCAGTGGAATGCCTGAGATTAAATGCTGCAGAATCAACACTGATTTTAATAAAATCTTTTGTGAAGTACTTCTACTGCTTCATTTATATTTTCATTTACATTTGTTGAACTTTCAGGCTTTGGGACAGGCTTTGTTCATGAATGGCAACAGCTTGCAGTTCTTTTGTAGCTTTGATACTGAAGTTCATAAACCCTGTGTTTCTGTTTACTAGCCTGGCGCACTGAAAAAACATATCGACGCTGTACGTCTTTTTTCTTCCCAGTGACCACACTGCTCCACCATTGATCTGAAGAACCGTCCGTCTCTTATATAAGACAACATTATCCATTTTCTGCTCCCCCCTGCTGCTGGAAGTCATATGTAATTGTTTTCTTACTCCCTCACTTCAGTTCAGTCCCACCTCCCCTGTTTCCTCTCTACATATGTGAGAGGGTCAGACAGAGCAAGACGTCCTAAATAGAACTTCCATACAGCCTCTTTATTTTATTTTGCCCTTGTGTTCATTGTGTGTGAATGTGTGAGCATCTTTTACTTCACACCTACCTTTCTTCTCTTTCTTCTCCTCCTCTCCCTCTCCAGCCCCTAGCAGAGTGAAAATGATTCCAGACTGAGAGTTTACTCCAACCGCTGTCACCAACATCCTCCCTGATCCCTCCATCACGTGGGTGCCTGAGAGAAGAAAAGATGGAGTAATAAAGAAGAGATTTGCCTAGTTAAATAAAATCTGGTCTTGCATCAGTCTGCCCTACATGGCTAACGATTATCTAACCAACGACTTCATACATCTTCTTTAGTAAAATATCATTATGCTATTATTGAATAATGTCCTCAGCATGTCAGGAAAGCCTAATAAAGTGAATGGAGTTAGCAGTGGCAGGCCCTAAGAATAGCAACAGGCAGGAGAGGGAGGCCACACACCAGATATCACGGCAGGAACCAGAGACACACTGATTTGATTAGAAACATCTGGATTCCTCTGCAGCCTCTCAGTCACACTGACACATGCTGTCAACAAGGTAAACAAAAACAAATACACACACACTAACCAGAGAGAAGCATAGGGTCCTTGTCCACTGACTTGCGTACATGATCTGACTCTCCAGTTAGGGAGCTCTCATCAAGCTTCAGATCATTGCCCTGAATCAGAATGCCGTCAGTAGGCAGCAGATCACCTGAATGCATATAACAGGATGAATATTATCACATAATAACAGACACACACTGTTCTCACAACTTCCTGGTGTTTATTAGCTATATTGGTTCAGAAACCTATTAAGCTTACTCTTTCTATGAGTAGAGAGTCAACGGAGAGTAGGGACTGACCATATTTGACCTGGGCCACGTCGCCCACCACCATGTCAGCCACAGGGATCTGGATGACATTTCCGTTGCGCACCACAGCAAAGCGCTGCTCCTGCTCAATGCGGCTCTGCAGCCCGCGGAACTGCTTCTCCTTGCTCCAGTCGTTGAAGGCTGTCACCAGCACCACGCAGATGACTGAGAGTAAGATGGCGGCACCCTCAATCCAGCCCGCCTCGGCTTCACCCTCATCCTCCGCACCACCTGACACATTCCCGCAGGCTGCATGACAAGAGGTTAAAGGTCAACTAGAAGAAGCACACTCAAAAATAGTTTTTTACAAATTTTATTATTTCCATTTCAGTAGACTGTAACATTCAAAAAAAAATAATATTTCCTATCATGATTAATTTCAGTTAAAGTCCATTAATTCAAATATAATAAAATATGATTAGGATAATGTTAAATAATTAGGTCATTACAACATATTCAAAGGGGCATTTTTGAGTGTACAAGATGCAAGATATGCAGACCATGTACTCTTGTTTCTCCCTCTCGCCTTTTACGAAAATTCTCCAACATTCCCTCCATCCAGTTCTCAATTTCTTTTCTCCCACACTCAACCCTTCATCCATCTCATTTTCTATGCCCCCCTCCTTTTTTTTTTTTTTTTTTTTACTTACATCACCCCTCTGACTCAGTTCTCAGAGATCTGTTGAATTTCTCATTTTTCCCCTTTTTTCCTCGGCCCCTTTCTCACCCTCACTCTCCTCCCCCGGGGGCTGGTAGAAGGACAGGCCAAGAGAGATGATGGCTGCTATCTCCAAGATGATGAGGGTGACGTCCTGCAGTGCCTCCCACACCAGCTGCAAAAAGGTCTTGGGCTTCTTTGGGGGAATGAAGTTTTGTCCAAATGTCTGCGCTCTTTTCTCCAAATCCACCGGATTATCCGACAAACCTGATATGAGCAAAGCACACATCAGGGTGCATATAAAGAGTTAAAACAGTTTTTAAAAATGATTTTTAAAAAAATAAGGCACTTCCTGAAAAGGTTCAAGTCAACAGCTAACCTTCTATATCAAGGCTTTCATGTCAACTCGTGAATACTCATTGTATGTCCTACTGTGAACACACCTGAATTGCCAGTGTGCATTATGTTCACTTAGAAACTGTGAAAGATTTTTTATTAAATAACTCAATAGTAAGTGAGAAATGACTCAAGTCCAGAAATATAATATAATGCCCAAATTCCAAGACACCTTTAGTGTTACCCTTTTGCTCTGTCTTTCTTCCATTTTTCACATCTTTAATAATTCTAATATAACAGTTCTACATCAAAACAGCCATGCAGTGAAAAGGCAATAAACTATAATGTAAACTATTACATATAATAGTATCTTCTAGATAGTGTTTTATCTATAGTTATCACATGCAATTGATTGTGAATATGAAAATGAGTGACCAATTCAAGCAAATGTTCTGAGTTTTATGAGCAAATGATTATGAGTGAAGTATTATGAGCAAATGATTATGAGTGAAGTATTATGAGTGAATTAAGCCTTTTGCTGTGGATTGTTCCACATTTGCAGTCATAAGAAGCCTTCACAGCATCTAATACATTTCAGATTTAAATTATTCATTGTTTATTTCCCACGCATTGGCAGTGGAAGATTAAAGACCATTAAGTCACTGAAATGAACGGAGGGACGAACTGAATACCTACCAACGAATATTAAATTACACATGATCACTAAGCCTACCCTTAATGTGCCCACTTTCTCAAACAGGTTTTTCAGCCTCCCTCTTTCTTTCTTTCTTTCTTTCTTTCTTTCTTTCTTTCTTTCATTTTTCATGCATGTGTGCAGTTTCCATGGCAATGAAGGCATCCAGCAAACCTCACACATGCTCTTCAACTTCCTGTATTTGGGCACCTTTTCGCCTGGCTACAGATGATGTCATTGCATCAGAGAGGCATAAGAATAGATTTCTGATTGGTCTGCTTCGATGGCAGTTCTACTGCAGACTCTATCTAGAACACACTACAAAGCTGAGCTGCAATGGTCATGATCCAGCTCAAGAGCCAGTATTATCACTTAGTTCAATGGGGCACTATTGGCATCAGTTTTTGTGTGTATATACAGTATGTGACATTTACTTAACGATATATAAGGACAGGCCAAGCCATCCAGAAAAAACATTAAGTAGTTAAGGAAGAAGTATGGCCTGTCAGCACATGACTGAGTCCATTGTGCTATGTCTGTGTGCTTTCACACACACAGGAGAACTGGTGTGTGGCTAGCTGCTCTCACACATCATACCCACTTTGCACGCTGAACTGTCTCACTCCCACTACAGCATGCATGATAATATCCTACACCCAATGTGCAAGTGCGTCTGTGTGTGTGTGAATGAGAAAGAGCAGGAATTAAAGAGGGGAAGAGATGATGGCAAGAGAGAAGTCTGTATTACCTGATAGAGGGGTTTAAAACTGCTGAGTTATCATGACTATACCCAATCCTTTTGATAAACCTTTTCTATCTTTTCACACACCTTTCTTTCTCTTTCTCTCTTTACCACTCTCTCTCTCTCTATCGCTCTCTCTCTCTCTCATTTTCACTCACTCACTCACCCCCTCCATCTCCCCTTGGTATGTCCTTGACAATGCGGCAAGCTGTACTAGCTTTCCTGCTCTCTCTTTCCCTCCCTCCTTCTCTTTCTCCCTTGCTCTAACCCAACCCAACCCAACCTGGCCAACTGGGATAGGTTTCATCCAGTGCTGCTGTTAGGCTGGCAGTATTGGGTATAGTGTTACAGGAGCCAACAGAGGTATACACTGTCTGGACTTTAGAAATGCAATGGCCTCATTCTGCAGTGCTGAAATGTGTTGCCCCGGAAGAGGGAGGCACTAATGTGCCTCAGTTTTCAGAGACTTGTCATCACAATGACGGTGCTACTCACAATCACTTTTCCACCTCCCTCCTACTCTCTTTTCTTCATCTCTCATCCTGCCATATGCATGTACTGTAATGTGCTGCCTTTGGTGCTAAATGAGACATCTGCAGACTGATGGGACAAGCAGAAATCACTGACATCCAATAAAACAAGGCTTCTCACTTCTGCAAGGTCTTGAGTTTTTATTGTTTTATTATATCAGAAAGTCAAAGGAAAACCTTACAGTCCATTTGATATCTTTTTGAATCACCAGTATGCAAAATAAGTGTCTAGGTGTCTCAGAGGAGATACTAAACAAGTAGGTCCTAGTTCCATGTACCAACATGGGTGATATGTAGTACAACTTGGAGTCACCACACAGGAGGGATACCAGTTTTTCCTTTTTGGTTAATACCGGTTTCATACATCAAGCCACTGGAGAACTCCAACCCAAACACATCTGCTACCTTATCCATTCTTTTCAACCAAAACCTAGTCTATTTATCCATGAAGAATGCGTTTGTACCCATGGGACAAACATAAGAACAGTCTAAATGTGCCTATAGTATCATAAACAGGTGGCTACTACACGGGCACATAAAGGGCATAGTACTGAGAGGCCTACAAGCAGGAAACAAAAGATTTAAATTCTCAGTTATAGATACACATATCATCAGATCTTTACACATACCCATGGACTCAAGTGGACCCCTTGACCAAATTACAAAGCCTCTAACTCTCACAGAATGAGGCCCTTCCAATCCATGAGTGAATGAGCGAGTCTCTTCAACACCGGCGAACTGTTTACCCAGTAACCTCCTCTCCCTACACCCACCTCACCACCGACAGCGCCGTAGCCTAGCAACATGACACAAACGCATGCACCCAGAGTGGGAAACCGGCCGAGTGAAACAGTGAGAAATGGTGGATGAGTGCAAGATGGGGATGAGGGGGGCAGTGAGGGGGAGGAGTGGGAGAGAGAGACAGAGAGAGAGAGAGAGAGAAAGAGAGATAGAGTGAAATGGCTGGATAGATGGATGGATGGATGGGTAGACAGATAGATAGAGGATGGACGGATGGACATAATGGAGGAAAAATTACTAGGTGAATTTGGCTTTTAGAGCATGTTCACACTCTCAAGCACCTGTACTTTGCTAAATGAACTACACTAGTAGGGAACAATTTTTCCAGGTGCACTACATAATAGATGGGCACAACAGAAAGAATGAGAGGAAAAGAGGTCAAGACGTGACAGGAAGAACCTCAGTTTGTGTAATTGTGCTGTATCAGTGTGCAGGTGAGAGATAAAGACAGATAAAGACAGTTTCAGAGGACAAGAAAAAGATTAAAAATAGACTATTAGAAGGAGTGAGAGAGTGTGAGGAAAAGAACAAGAGAGGCAGAATATTGGTCTTACCATCTGTGGTGGAAGACTTGAGTCTGTGGCAGAGGCCTTCAGTGTCTCCGTAGGTTTCCTGAATCTTCTGCAGGGCTTCCGCTCCTCTCAGCTCCATCAGAGACCGCAGCTCCTCCATGGTTACCCCGAAGTTGTCTGAGTGGTTGGCCTCCATTCCTCCAGTCCGCTTTGGATAGAACTCCACCGCACTGTTCGCCATATCGCCTATGGTAGCTGTAGTTGACATTGCCAACTCTTCAGCTTATGAAGCCACGCGTATCTTCCTGTCCAGATCTATAGAACTCCCTGAGACTCTGTCTCAGCAGCTTGGTATGGAGGGAAGTTAAATAGTGATGTTTTTGTTTTAAACGTGTTTTGTTTTTGGTGCGGCTCGATATTTTGGCCCCTCTCCTCTCCCTCCCAGAGTAGCACCTGGCCGTCTAACTCTCCATTGAAAGAGGAACCTGGGACAGTGAGGGGAAAATGCTTTTTGAATGTTAGGAAAAACTAAAACCTGCCCGCTCCACTCTACCCCCTGGACCGGAGGGTCAACAGAACGAGGGATCACAGCGCTTCCAATCCATTAGGGATGGAGACAAGGAAGGAATAGGGGTGAATGTTGAGAAGTCACAGCCGTGGTGTGTGGAGGGGTCAGATTTCAGAAGATGCAGTGCAGTGAAGTTGGGATGTTTGTCTAGGGAGAAAGAAAAAGAGAAGGCAAAAGACATTAGAGTTTCCAAAGTCTTAGTATGAGAAATCTCCTCACAAGATTCATGACATAACACCAGGATGCTCAAAGAAGTCCGATGGTGTAGCCAGTGCTCCTGTTTCATGTCTTTAAGAGGAAGACTGGCTAACTCCTGGTTAATTGATTCAAAAGAGTTAAAGGTGGCTGTCACTCTGACCTCAGCAAAATCAAGGGTCTGACTCATTTTAATTTAAGTGATATAATGATGTTACCTCATATAATATAGACAGTGACATAGACAGTGAACCTAATTATGTTAATTAAAGGGTCAGTCAGTTTCTTATTGTATTTGACCTATTCAGAGTTTTTCCCTATTTTTTTCTTTCTTTGTCTATTCTCTATTCTTATCTCTGGTCCCCTCCTGTGAGTTCATCGACCGAGAAATGTGCTCCCCAGTAGGCGAGTTCAAAACAAGACTAAAATATTTGGACATACAGTCATGGACTATGTAAATTCACACAGTCAGTGATGCAGATAATTCATACAGTCTATCGCAAGAGAGTGAGACAGCTGCATTGTCCCATGGTTGCCGTGGAAACATACAGATGCCTCTGATTCCTACAAAGAGCCTTCGGCCTCACTATACCTCCACACACACACACACACACACACACGGTCACACAGTAATTTCCTTTCCTGCTCTCTCTCTCTCTCTTACAAACACAAACACTTGCATGTAAGCACATGCACATGTCATCACAGCATTTGCTCTCTCGCTTGGTGCTGCTGATATTCTATTGCCCACTCATATATGACATATCTCATCAGTCTCACTTCGTTCAAAGGAGTGTGAGTGCATGTGTGAGCTCTGTCCGTGTAGGCTGACAGAGCTGGGAGTGTGCAGGAGTGACAGAGTCATCACTGCATCATGCTGACTCACTAACCCTGTCACCCTTAGCAGCCCGAAACCCCTCTCATCTCCCCTTATCTCATCTAATCTCTACTATCAGTCTTTTCTCCTGTCCTTACTCTCCTCTCCCCTCGCTTCTCCCTCACCTCCCCTCACTGCCTTTCATTCTCCTCTCCACTCCTCCGCAGTGTCGCAACCGTGGACAGCGGGAAGGTTAAGAGTGGTGCAGTGCTGACTGTAGATCATCAAGGGTTGTGGAAATCACATGAATATGGATGAGAAGTCATACCTCAAACCATGATATGTTTGTGTGTATGAGTATGTGTGTGCCTGCTTGGGGTAATAGTCAATTGGCAAACGCCATTCTATCCAGAGTCTATGAGAGCAGCTCTATTTCCCATCAGTGGGCCACAGTTAAACAGTGCTGCAGCTGTGTTTCGTGTGCAGGAGACAGATGGCTAAAGATTATGCTGAGTTTTCATATTGATCTGTTTTCCTAAACCTTTCCAGGAGTGTGCTAGAGTCCCATTAGGTGATATATTGTTGATAATGCACTAATAGCGGGCAGTCCCAGGTCTATCCACATTAAACGATCCTGCTGATGCAAAACACAATATGGTCAAACTAAAAGGGAGAGAGTGAGAGAGAGAGAGAGAGAAAGAGAGAAGGAAAATGATATGTAGGGGAGTGTTACATAAGTTGTCCAGCTCCATAGACAAAGTAACTAGCAAGTAACAGTGACAAAAACATGTCCACTGCATGTAAAACAATATAAAACAAACCACAGCTTTCTAACAGACAATTTAGCATATTAGAGAATATCCTGTATGTGTATCAGGCAACAGGACAGTGATGATTTGGATGAGCTTCTACCAGTCTATTTAGTTTCCTTATCCAACAGCACATGACAGTGGAAGACTTCTTCGGAGAAAAAAAAAAAATCGCAGGAAGTGACACTGCTGACTAGTTCTCTGAGAGCCCAAATTCAATATCATAAGCAATGGTGTTAAAAAAAAAAAAAAGGAAGAGAATTGCTGGGGAATGAGTCAGTGTGCTGCTCACTTCATTCTAATTACAGAGCCTGAGCACTCACAGAGCTCTAATGCACATACCAACCACTGAAGGAAACAATGTTTAGATGTAATAAAGCTTTCTGCATGTCACTGTTGTTATTTTCTATTGTATCCTACTTGGCATAGCCATTAATATACAACTTACTGCCTAGTATAGAATACTTAATGGAGTTGCAACAACTACTACACAAAATTGAAAAAAAATCCCTAAAAAATATTTGGCAATGAATTTCATTATTTATTAGTTAGGATAAATTAGGACTGTCTTATGATGTGGCACTATGTCACTTCATATAGACTAAAACACTACTCCATTTCATTTAAATGGTGGAGCACAGAGAACACAGTACAACTAAAGTCCTCTAAAGAATGGGAACATCTTACATTACATTATTGTGCTGTCCTCATGACATAACTTGCATTTTCATGTGAGTGATATTTCAAATTGTAATCATTCATTTGTGGGACTATGAGAAACACTGGAAGCGCAATATCCCTGGTTGAACCATGCTTATTAACCACTTTGTATTCTTTTGAGTTGCCCTACCTTTTCTTGTTTTCTAGTTGTATCCCATATTTATAGTTGTGGTCCCATATTTCTTTATCTTTCCTGCCCAATCAGAAAACATTATCTTGTGCTACTTTGGTCAGCACTTTGTATGACAACATGACATGGTCTCAAATGAATGTTTGGTCTAGAAGACTATTTTGTTTTCTCATCTCAAAATACAACTCATGTCAAATAAGCATGTGCGTTATGAAGTCCTGGGCAACAGCGTAGCAGAAAGAGTCGATTCACTGATTCCAGGCACTGAAAACTAAAAGTCAAACCCGAAGTTTTGGAATCAATCCCACCCACTGTATGATTTGCCTCGTACACACACACAGCAAGCAAAATTAATTTAGCATCTGAGTGTTTCAGTTAGCAAGACACTGGTTAGAATTGAACATATCAGAGCCTGAATTGTAGATAAAATATATGGTTACAAAAAACTGTGTGGAACCAGTAAAAGAAAATGGAATGGTATGGAAGATGCCGTATGTTAGTTTGGGTGTTTCATTTGTTCAGCATAAATATTTGATAATATTTTCATGCTGTGACAGACAATCTGATGTCTAAATGTCATCTAAAATCTAAATGTCAGTAATGTTGAATTGCAATGTTAGTGACCTGTTATTGAATTAAGCCTAATTAAGAGTTCAGTAGTATTATTAAGGGCACTTAAATTTGATTGAATGGTGAAAAGAAATATTGTTTAATAAATATTTGTGGTATTTACTATATTTAAAGTATAAAGTATTGCATTTAAAGTAATCCAACTGATTAATCAAAAACATGATAGATAAATCAATTACCAAAATAATAATTAGTTGCAGCCCTATATTATATATATATACACTTACATAATAGGCTTCATACACTACAAACCTACATCTTTTGTTAAGCAATGCCATTTTTTTTAAGTGCCCATAAGAAGCACAGCATGACTTGGCCACAGTAATAATAATAATAAAAATAATTATTTTTATTTAAAAGAAAATAAAAGTACAACTTTACGTAAATATTCACCCCAGTTGCTGTGAAACCCTAAATTTTGTTGCAACCAGTTATCAGAAGTCACATAAATAGTTGAATAGAGTGCAAATAAAATGGCATGTGATCTCAATATAAATGCACCTTACTTTAGAACATTTAGGTATGTTATAGAAGATACCGAAACCAAGAAGCTATCAAAACAAGTATCAGGGTTTGGTTATTAATAAAAATGACACCAATCTCTGAACATCCCGTGGAGCACCATTAAATCCATTACTTAAAAATGGAAAGAATATGGCACCACTGCTACTCTGCTTGGAAGAGGCCATCCTCCCAAAGCCAGTGACCAGGTAAGTAGTACATTAGTCAGAGAAGCAACCAAGAGGCCAAGGGTCACTCTGAAAGAGCTGGAGAGATTCACAGCTCAGATGGAAGAAGCTGTTCACAGGGCAACCATAGCCCAGACACTTCACAAAGCTGGGATTTATGGAAGAGTGTCAGGAAGAAAGCCATTATTTAAAAAAATTATTTAAATAATTATACATTATTTAGCCATTATTTAAAAAAAAAAAAATATGAAAGACTCATTCATGTGTGAAAAGGTTATCTGGTCTTATGAATGTTAAATTAAAATTTTTGGCTCTGGCACAAAGTGCTATGTTTTGCACAAACCTTGCTCATTACAGTGGGAACACCATCCTCACACTGAAGCATGGTGCTGTAATGATGCTTTTGATCAGTGTTGATTGAAAAAATGGTCAGGGTTGAGGGCAAGAGGATGGAATCCAAATACATGGCAATCCCAGAAGAATATCTGGTCTAGTTTGCAAGAGACTGGAGACTAGGTTGAGGCCCACATTTCAAAAAGATAATAGCACTAAGCATACTGCCAAAGCTACATGGAAGTAGTTCAAAACCAAGAACCTGAATGTGCTAGAACAGCTTAGTCAAAGCACAGACCTCAGGCTGATTGAAAAATCTGTGGCAAGACTTGAAAATAGTCAATGGTCCATTAATGGTCTCCATTCAATCTGACACCACTTAAGCAGTTTTTGACAGGAAGAATGGACAAAATTATCAGGATGCATTGTGTAAAGCTGACATATAGCAGAAGACTTGTAGCTGTACGTGCAGCCAAATGTAGTTCTACGAAGTATTGACCCATTTTTGTTTAATTAAACTTTGAGTCATGACATTTGCACCTTCAAATGTTAGACGTACATTGCAAATCATATGTTTAACATTAATTCATTTCAGTTCCAGGTCGTAACACTACAAAATGTGGAA
>CM040990.1:10543363-10595863 GCA_022985145.1 Pangasius djambal | reverse complement strand
GCCCAGTAAGATTATGAGATCTGCTTAGAAGGACAAACGGCCACAGTGTGTCTTTGCTGAATAATAATGTCTATCATTAATGCTGCACCACATTTGACAGAGAGCAGTGTTTTTGCGCGCTGGGCTTCACTGCAGCAGTTTTACGAGCTTGGCAGCTATGGCTGATTCCAAGCAAAGGTGACCATTTTTATAGACAGATCTGTTACAAGAAAACGTTGAGGTAAAGACATACGAATCGATTTATAATCATTAAATAGTCGTGAATATATAGCGACCATTCGACACCTTTATGTTTGGTGTAAATGCCAAACGCTTCGACTCACCAGGCCATGCTCCAAGGACACCGACGCGGTTTGGTGGGCAAAAGGAGATTCCCAAATTCTGCCCCAGAGAAATAAAGAAAATATAGGAATCGATGGCGATTGAAATCACCTACTGCTTGCTGCCGTGTGCTCCTTTAAGCCAAATGGTTTCTGTCGGGTGTTTTACTGTTGATGGCAATTTGGATCCTAAAATAGTGCAGTCGTTGCCTGGTTAGGCTGAGGTTCCGCAGAGGAAAATACGAATGATGAAGACATCGCGTTAGGATGGTTGCGCCAAACACCATGCACCAGAAAGACAGAGATTGTTTGTTAACTGATGATAGAAACATACGCCGTTGTTCTTCTTGAAAGTGTAAATCAAAAGAGGCGAAATTTGGGATTTAGATGCGATGGGATGAGAGCCCCCCCTCGCTGAGCTGCGCGCTGAGGAGCTCAGACGCAGCATCCACGCGGGCTGCTGCTGTGCGCGCGGATGGAGAGGGCGGGAAAAGAGAGGGGGGCGCTGTACCTCTCTCTCTCTCTCTCTCTCTCTCTCGCGCGCGCTCTCTCTCCCTCCATAGCCCCGCCCACGCACCATCCTTTTAAACCCCGCCTCCATGCCGTCCTTTAAATCACGCCCACTTCGCGCTCTGACTGTGACATCACGTCAGCGAGTAGAGCACGCCTCTTCTCCCTCATTTCAAAGACATGGGAATAAATTGGTTGCGCTTTATTTATTATCAACATCAGGTGCAATGGAATTGTATATCGTTGTGGTATGCAATTATTGTATTTTTTTCCAAAGGTTAGAAAAAGTCTTTTCCAGAATTGAACATCCAGAATTTACCCAGGCTGACTTCTACATGCTTTTTTTTTTCAGTGGCTCTAAAATGCATACGCGGTTAAAGAAACAAGAGACAAAATGACAACTGAAAGTTAAAATGTGCCTACTCAGGAATGCGGAAAAGCATTATGAATTGGGTATGCTAATATTTTCAAAGCGGCATACAGTATACATGTATACATGTATAGTTTCATCATACTAAATGCTATGCCATTTGTCCATTCGAGAACAATTTGGATAAATTTTTTTTTATCAAGCAGAATGTGCTAAGGAAATCATGATAGCTGAGATATGATATAATAATGGCCATAATGCGAAGAGAGACAATAGCTACAGCTCAACACACCTGACTAATATAGCATCCACTCATACATACAACACAAACTATGTTATAGCTTAATTTTAAAGAGGAAAAAAGTGTAATGAGTTAACACTACACTAATAATATTTGTTATATAGTAAATGTACTAAATACATTTTAATTGAATAGCTCATATTTCTGTAGTTGCAGTTCTCATGGTTTAGTAAAGTCATTTACTGCTGAATTACGTATGTGAAGACACCTAGTTGTTATTATGGCTGATGATATGAAGCGCTCAAAAGCAGGGCAGAAGCTTCACATTTGGTATGAAACAATGTGTGACTGCATCAGCCCCCAATGACCACAAATAATAATAATAATTAAAGTTGCAAGCAGCATTTTCAGAGGCCAAGCACCCAGACACGGTGAGCCACGCATTCACAGATGAGCTACAGTTGTTGCCTAAGCAATCACAGGAAAGCAGAGCCGTAACTTTAAGAAAAGGGATTATTACTATAAAATATGAAAAGCTATATAAAATATAAAAAATGATTTTATAACCTTTGTAAGGCATTAAACAAGTTTCAATGAATTTCACATTGGCAAACAGGAAGTACCCTTGGAATTCAGATGCTGATGAGCATTCACTTCAGCTTACCCTAGGGGATTGCAGGAATGTAGAACTAGGAATGAAGAACTGTAAATTTAGTTCTTAAAAGTAGGAAAATTTTGGAAGTTGCTACAGTTTTTGACCACAAGTGGCACAGTAAATATGAGAGAACAGTTTTGAATCTCAGAGTTATTTGATAAATTTTGTTTAGACAGGTTTCAAGATGATGCCACATTTGATGAAGACTGGGCAAAATTTAGAGTAGGAGTAGCAAAAATGGCACTTAGACGGACGCATTTGGAAGCATGGAGGCATGTTATTGTAACTCTTGACCAGTAAGTGGTGCTGTCATGAAATTTGTTGCATAGCCTCAGGGCATGGTCCTGAAGATGCCTACCAAGACTTGTGTCAGTGTGCAAGGTCATTGCTGAGATACAGCCTCACTTCCTGTTTGGCACCTTTGCTGTCAGGTTTGTTGGCAAACTGTTTGGATGATCAAAATTCTTTTGATAATGTTTTTCTAGGTTGGTTTGAAGATGCCAAAGTTGGTGTTGATTGGACATAATTTGTAGGAGGAGTAGCAACAAAAAAAAAAAAACAGTTTTCGACAAAATCCAAGGTGGTTGACAGGAAGTACACTTGAATTTCAGATGCTGGTGTACGTTCACTGCATCATACTCCAGGAAATTTAAGGAAAAAAGAACTGAATTTAGCACAGATTCTTCAAATGATATAAGGAAAAAAATAAAAGTTGTTACAGTTCTTGACTACAAGGTGGCGCAGTCACAAAACCTCTTGGGTACATTCAAGGAGTGGTCCTGAAGAAACTTATCATGTTTTGTGATGATACATAGATGCATTGCTGAGATACACCCTCACATCCTGTTTTTTTTGCATTTGCCAGTGTGTTACAGGAGAATGGTTTTGAATATCAAAATTCCTTTGTATTGTTCAGACAGGTCGCAGGATGATGTGAGTCAAATTTGAGGATACTGAAGATACCTACCAAGTTTTGTGTCAGTGTGCAAAGTCAGTGTGTCAGTGCGCTGAGATGCAGCCTCACTTCCTGTTTGGCAGCCTTGCTGTCAAATTCGTTGGCCCATTACATGCAAACCGTTTTGTTTATCAAAATTCGTTTATCAAATTTTGTGTATCAAAATTCTTCTGAAGATAATGTGTGCCAAATTTGGTGATGATTGGACAAAATTTGGACATAAATTTTGGACATAAGTTTTTGACAAAATCCAAGATGGCAGAACATCTAATTAGGCAGAAATTGACGTCATAGGGTGTGTTGAACTCGTGTCAACCAAGGGAATCAAGGGATGCTTTTTAAATTTTGGACACTCGATTCAAAACGACCATAAACAGACTTCCAATTTAGGCCCAACTTTGACCCAATGGTGGCACCAGAGCGTTGGAAGCACTTGGCCTAAATTTGGTCAGGATGATCCTTAGATCTTCCCCAATCAGTGTGCCAAATTTCACAACTTTTTACCAGACAGTTCTATGGGCTGCCATAGACAACCTAGCCAGAACAAGAAGAAGAAGAAAAGGTAGAATAACAATTGGGTGCCTATGCACCTTTGATGCTTGGCCTGCTAATAATGTTGTGAAGTTACAGTCTTGACAGCATCATCAGGAGCCCTAGTTTCCATATCCTTGCACATACTTTCATCCATACAGCACCGCTGGTAGGTAGGACATCACCCAAATACCCTCTTGTGCGTGTGTGCATGAATGCTGTGATATTCCATTAAAGTCACATAGCAATGTATGTTACAGTATTTGCAATAAATACTGCTGTCATACAACAATCATTCTGTTTTTTCCATTTGCCTGCATGCATGTACATAAACATGGTATGGAGCTATTCACTTAGCAGCTTGTGACTATTGTCGGAGCTACATGTGTCTTGTCCTCCACAGCTGTGTATAGCCCCCTCTTATTTCCATTCTACTTTGGTGAGCGTGTTCTCTTTTCTCATGTCATGGACGTTATTTTAAAGAACTACTGAGCACCTTAGCATCTGCTAGCCTTGAATCAGTTTTTATTCCGTGCTTGCTCTACTGGTCTACTTTGCACTCACTAATATTTGTATTTTAGGCATTCACTCCAGAGGATTGAATGCTATCTCCCTGGTCTCAGTGACCCTGTCCTCACATTGACCATCTTCAAGACACTGTGTCTGACTCAGACATCTCCTGCACAGACTGCACTGTGATGCCAGTCTTGACACGTGTTCGGCAGGAAGATTTGAATCCTGGCAGAGAGCTGAATGTAGCCCAAGCTCATCAGTCCAAGCAGCATGTTGTTTGTAAATGCCCAGGCCCAGTGACAAACAATAAGCCCTGCAAGAGGCCCAAAAAGCAGTCTGAGTTGCTCTCTAGATGAATGAACAACTTGGCATCAGACATGGCTCAGCTGAAATCAATGATACTTGGAGGCTCGCATTCCCCCAGCATTGTCCTCCTTATAGCTCAGTGGCCAGTCATCCTGATGATGACCTACTGGCTGAGTCACCACACTCTGTTTAAAACTACATCAGTTTTGGTTGGTCCCAGCTCACTCATGCCTGGGCTCCTTGGCGCATATTCTGACTGATATGATGGATCCTGAGCAGGCTGACTATGAACATATGCCTTATACATATGGCACATATATCTACTTGTAACACATTGGCTATTCTGCTGCTAGGGAGCTATAATTATTACTTAGCTCTATAACAAAGCTAGATAACAACTCACTTCTGGAGATAAGTGAGTTGTTATCTAGCTTTATTATAGAGCTAAGTAATAATTATAGCTCTCTAGCAGCAGAATAGCCAATGTGTTACAATTGGTTAAGCCCCCCCCCAGGGTGCCGTTTGCCTCGCACTGGCTTCCGGGGAGCCACACCATCAGCTTTCTGGTAAGCATTTCAGTACCCCACATCAAACTAGCAGGGAGGACCCTAGCCTGTAGATCCTGAACATGTACCTGAAGGGTAAATGCTGGCAATGTGACATCTTACAGTCGAGAATATCACTCAATGGACAATGACCTCATCAGATCAGTGGTCCTTGTGAAAATGTTGCAATGGTACAAACTATGGCTCCAGTGATGGCACCCAGCCTTTCCAGGGTTCAACGCCTTGCCGAATTTAGACCCCAACGAAGTACATGCTCTGTCTCAAGAAGTTCTTTCCCTTATGGACAAAGGTGCTAAAAAAACTTAGACTGCACAGTTTAAGACAACTTATTTTCTTGTTCAAACGAAGGATCTTGATTTGACAGGTTGAACTGGTTCCTACAGAGCCTCCAAGGTCATATGCTATGATTGGCAGATGTTGTTCAAACTGTACAGCCAAATAGATTGCTCCCTAAGGTTTACCCATATTGCCTGTGATATCAGTATCTGTTGAAAATGCTTGGACTGATGGCAGCTACATCAGCAACTTCACTATGCTTGCTAAAAGGGGGCTGTCTGGTGTCACAGGAATACTGGAGGTGGGCACATGACATCTTTCTGTGGTCCATAGGTTATTACTGCCTTTATAAAGGGGATGAGACACCTCCATCAACCATTGTCCACTAGGAGCCCCATGTGAACGCTTCCTCTTTTGTTGGTGATAGATCTTTATACATCCTCCATATCAGCCTATGCATGAATTTGACTTGAAGCGGGTGTCTTTGAAAAGTGCATTCCTAATAGCAAACATTTCAACCTGGTGAGCCTGAAAGTTGCATGCACTAGTGATACTATTAACATTAAGCCATGGCTAGATTTGCTAGATAAAAGTCTGTTAACCTAGCTGGTGATGGATGTTTTCTTTTAGCTCTTCTACTGGTTATACCTTACATGAGTAAACTAGTAATGATTATTAATATCATACAATAGAATAAGTGGCTTACATGTTGCATATTAAATGGTATCAGAGTCATCCAAAGTATATGTTGTAGTGTATTTGTATCAACTGTGTTACATTTTCACATATTGTAATATGTTTGTTGCTGTTTGTGTAATTGGGCAGCATGGAGATGCAGTCGGTAGCATTGCCACTCTAAAACTCCAGTGTCACTGGTTCCATCCTGAGCTCAGGTGTGTGTGTGGAGATTCTATGCATGTTCTCTAACGTGTCCTCAAGGGTTTCCTCCCAATTCCTAAAAACATGCTGGTAAATAGTCTATAAGTACGAATGACTGTATGTCAATAGATGTGAATGGTAGTTCTATTATACATTTAGGCAAAAATGACTCCATCTTTTCCAGATATAAAAATGTATATTTCATTACATACATGCAAAAGCATGCTAAAGTTATCTAACTATTTTCAGCAGGAATGGCAGTTGTAGCTAGCAGCTATTTAATTTACTAAGGGTTCACCAACTGAAGCAGAATGTGTTTGTACAACTTTGTTGTTTTTGTAATTTTAACTGTTATATTGCACTATAGTCACACCACTGCTATCTTTGGTGGTAGCTAACATTAGACATCTAGCAGACAAGCACAAACTAATACAACAGGATTTCTGGGAGTAGTTTTAAAGATATAAATTTAACTGGACTACAGTAAAAACAATAAATTGGTCATCAATTAAAAGATAATGTGAAACTTCCAATCCAGCATACCTTTGCTAGCTATATTTTGGGTAGTAGTTAGTTAGCTAATGTAATTTGTAATTACAGTTCATAAATGGACAGAGAGATAAAATATATAGAAATAACCATTTTAACAACTTACCAGAGTAAACAATGGTTGAAAGTAATTAGAGATTTTGTCAGTTATAACATGCTGGCCAGAAAAGGTTATTATAACAATAGATTATTGTTCTTTTAAGTTATTTTATAAAATTATAATAATGAGAAATAAGGGGGGGGGGGGGTATCTGGAGACATTTATTGGAGAAAAAAAAAACACTTTATACTTGAGAAAAATAAAAGGTAGTTTATAAAACATGGAAAAATACAAAAACATCTATCTACAGGTTCTGGGCTTTGGTAATATATATCTAACAATACTGCGCTACACAACATGACAGATATCATCAGGGAAACTGAGTGTACTTAACCACACAGCCTACTTAAAAGAAAATCTACTTAAAAACAACATCTATTTTTCCGTAAGTAATATGTAGTTTTTCCTGTAGTATTTGAACTGGCTCACACCAGAAAATGCATATCTGCCCTCTTGTCAGACTGCCTGCCACGAAAATAGCCGTCCCAAAGCAATTTAAAAATATGTAAATTCATACGCCCACAGGGTTAAAATTTGATAGGTCTAATGCAGGGGGGGGCTTTTGGGCCAAGAAGAAGCTTTTGTCTGCTTAAGAGTGTCCTGTAGGAATTGTACACAAATGTGAAAATACAAATACAACTGTAAAGCAGTTGTGCAAAAAAAAAAAAAAAAAAAAAAAGTTCTCTTAAATGGATCATAGCATAAACACAAACACACAAAAAGTGCAAGATCTGAGGTCTCCCTGTTATAGTTAATTTTACATTTTCTAAAATTTCTGTTTCTAAAATCTTTAGTATTGCAACTGCCAGGCTAAGCACAGAGTTAACTACAACCGCTCTACTCATATATACCACTGCATTTACCAGTGTCCCATCCAGTAGTGGCAGCCTACACTTCAGTCCTATGAACCTCCCTGCTCTGTAAACACATACACAGAGGCCATCTTCCACCACAACCTTGCCTCAGACACATTTGTGAGGTGTGGCCTGTGTGGTGGAGTAAAGTTTCTGCTGAACTGGGTATTTATAATTCAGAGTTGAGGGCTTGAAAAGGAGATGCCACTTCCTCAGGGAGCAGCTGTGCATTAGCTCAGCAGGCAGTGCAGGCTTTAGAAGGCCTCCACTGAAGCTTGAGCAGACAGCCTGTGCCTCACTGGCACACATTATATATCAATTCCCTACTTCCCATCATTGTGCATGTTACATCTTTTATGGTGATAGACTGGCCATGTGTTTGAAGAGTGAATGACCCATTGTTCCTGAAGAACAATGCTTTGACCTTACTGCTGTATGCACAATGCATTAAGCATACATTTTCCAGTGAACATGCTCTGGAAAAGGGGACACTTCTTATAGATCTAATAGAGGGTTGGGGATAGCCAAGTGTTTGTAATCCTTTTCATTATGTTCAAAGTGTCCTTATTTATAATTATTAAAGAGAGAGAAAGAGAGAGAGAGAGAGAGAGAGAGAGAGCAAAGGAGAGAAGAGAGCTGTACAGAGGTTAAATGGAATAGAATCGGAATAAAACCTGGGAGGCAGGAAAAGTGGTGGAAGGATTTTGTCTGTAAGACGGACTGAAAGGCTGAGAGAGTCCGAGCAAGAGCGCCCACAGTAGGGAAGAAAAAAAAAAAAGAGTTGGAGAGAAAAAGACCCCAGGAGGCAAAAGGAAGCACGGACCAGATACAGTTACAAGGGGGAGAAATGATTGCGTTTGACTGCATACAATATGGACAAAAATAGAGGACAGTGATTATGTGCCAGAAAATAGAGGAATAAAGGCAGGCAGGCAGAAGAACAGGAAACAGGCTAGGGGTATAGACTCAATCAATCCCATCTTTCCTATTCCAAGCACTATATGCCATAGCAAGAGCCATGCTGATGTTTTATTTATGGGAGAGATTCCGGCTGCACATGTACCCTCTTCATAATTCATAGCGCCTAGCATTAGGGCCTGCCTGCAGAGAGATGGGGAATGTTTGGATTAATTTAAAAGGGTTATAATTTCAGAACAAATATAGTACCTTTATTAGCCACTTAAATGTAACATCTGTTTGATTAATGCAAAATTATTATGAGGATAAGGCTTTAATTTTCTCCACCTTGTTTCAACAGCTTTAGGAATGATAATACACGTTAAAATTTACTGATTTCATTCATACTAACTTTTTACCCAGTTTGACTTTGGCTTCATTTATTTTTTCCTCTGATGTGGGACAAGCATGCTTGTGCATGCTGTAATAACCTGATAGTACAGTAAAAGCTCTCGAGTGAAATGGTGCACGTGACGCTAATAGCATATCAGAGTCACGAAAAAAAGACACATACTAAAGTAACCAAAAAGGAATGGATTTTTCCACTTTTATAACATTTTGTTTTTAAAATACCTTAACAGTTGAGTGAACAAAACTCAAACTGTCTTACTCAATCACAATTTACAGTGTCATATAATATACTGTAATATAACTTCAGGGAACCATAGGGATAAGTTTTAATGGGAGAGAAAGTATGTAATTAAATTATAGCATATCAAAGCAGTGCCCCAGATTTGGTTGCTTTACCTCCAGTAAAGACTAGCTCCCAGGATAGTTAGATTTCTTCTTTATTTATTTCTTTTCCCCCCCTCACACTTTCCCCCTTTTCTCACACTCGCTCTTCTCTTCCCAGAGAAACTGGAACAAGGGAGGAAAAGAAAGTAGGGCATGAGCTTGGAAACTGATTGATGTGCTGTGGCTAAAGCCTGTTTTTCTGACTGTCACCTGGTGACTCACACTCTCAGTCCTCATTACCCTACCTCATATTAGTGTGGGCACTGGCACTTTGACAACTTCCTTAGCTGTGAAAAAATCCAGCTGTATAATTTCAGATCACCAAATAATCAAGGAAAAAAACTATTTCTGGAATTTGGTCCATGATCCAGACTTTCTCTGGTCTCAGGGGAGGTGGTGGTGGTGGGGTGTGTGTGTGGGTGGGGTGTTCTGGGAAAAAAGGGCTCTAGACTACGATGTAGTCTGCTTTACATGGCCTGTTTCACAATCTGTTCCCTCTCAGGTACATTTGGCTTCCATGTCATAGAGCTGCAGCAGTTCAGTCATTATGGCCTCAATCTGGGCTTTGGTAATGTCCTCACACAAAACCTGTGGAGACAATAAAAGTGTGATGTGTGATCACTTAGGAATGTATACAATGGATATAAAAAAAGAATCTACACTACCCTGTTAAAACTGCATGTTTTTGTGATGTAAAAAATTGAAAGATTCTTGAATTCTTCAAACAGAGACACTTGATTTCTGTTGGTTGCTATACCACATTAAAGATCTGACATGATTTAACATGGTTTCATTTTTCAGATCACAAAAACCTGCAATTTTAACAGGGTGTTTAGATTTTTTAGATATACTCTATATAAGAATTTAAATCTCAGTCCAGAGTTAAACTATTCATTTGTAAATTAAATTTATTTGTAAGCCAGTAATATGAAAACACACACAAACACAGAGCTAGGTGACTTTGATCATGGCATGGTTGTTGGTGCTGGTTTGAGTATTTCAGAAATGCTGATCTCTCGAGATTTCAATGCACAACAGTCTCTGGAGTTTACACAAAATGGTGCAAAAAAACAAAACAAAATAAAACAAAACATCTGAAACTGGACAGACTCAAGATCGGAACAAGACCAGACAATGTTTTTTCAATCTGTAACTGCTGAGTTTTGGTGAGCCTGTACCCAATGTAGTCTCAAATTTCTGTTCTTGATAGGAGTGGAACCCAATGTGGTTTTCTGCATTTGTGGATTCTGAAATCCTTTTCTGCTGATCACGGGTGTAAAGAGTGGTTATTTGAGTTACTGTAGCCTTCCTGTCAGCTACAACCAGTCTGGCCATTCTCCTCTGACCTCTTTCATCAATACCTGCAGAACTGCCATTCTCTGGATGTTTTTTGTTTTTGGCACAGTTGATGTGAATATTAACTGAAGCTCTTGACCTGTTTTTTATGCATTGCACCGCTGCCATATGAATGGCTAACTGGATAAGTGCATGATCGTGCAGATGTTCCTAATGAAGTGAGTGTTTGTGTATAAAGTTCCCGCTTTGCAGTTTACATGTTCCTAAAACACTGAACAACTCCATACTCACATTACTGTCATTTATAAAGATCAATTCACTGATTATGCTACTCAATGACAAAGACAGAAAAGGCTATTGAAATAGTTCCTGAGATGTACAGGACTGTGCTGATGACATATGATCTTGAAATGATCTGTTAGTCAGTGGAACACAGAGTTTGAGAAGAATGTACATTCCTTTGTTTGCTGCTAAACCTGCATTTATTTCCTTTCTACATATTGCTTTGTTCCCTAGATCCTTAACAATTTTATGCTATAGATAGCCCAGACCATAACTTTCCCTATATATTCAATTTGATAGGAGAGGGGTTATAAACCTTGGGCAATTCAAATATGCTTCTTTTTTTTTTTTTTTAAGAGTTTCCCCATGGATAAAATTTGAATCTGACACAGTTAATACTGTATGTATATGTATATATATATATATACACACACACACTCAGCTGAAAATATGCATTTCCAATTTTATACTGCTAAATGTGATAAATGCTCTTTGTCTTGTGGTATCTGGGGCAGTACTGAATCTGAACCAGGCAGATATGCAGGCCTTTAGAAAAGGGACATGTAGTTGAGATCGCAAGAAAATAGAACTGCAATGCATTTGTTTATATATTTGTTATACACTATATGTAATGTACTTGCACCAGCCTTTCATAACTGCTTCGCAAAACCAGTGACACGTTTGGGGGGGTGTCATGTGGCACGAAGCGCGAGCGTAGGGCCACTGCCTCCCCAAAGAAGTGCATTATTATCGCATAACCGCACGGTCTGGAATGTGTTATTCCCCTTATACCACAATGATTTGCCAGTGATTACAATGCTTAATTTATTAACAAATGACATGTTGCATATTTTAATGGTTTATAGTTAGATTTAATGTTGTGGAATGTCCGAGAGACAAGTTAGTTCCTGTTCTCACCTACGTTATAACTGCGATAAACAATCATTCCCACACCAGTCTCTCTCTCGCTCTCTGATTGCTTGCTCAGTAGCAGTTTCTCATACACCTTTTACCGAGAAAACAGAAAGCTTAATCAAAACTGAGAATGCTTACAACCAAGACTCCTTCCATAAATGTTAAATAAATGTCTCCTAACAAAATAACTTCACCACATCAACGATCATAAGAACTACTTTGTTTTTAAATCCATTTATTATTATTAGTCTTAGATTATGTGGAGTATCCACCGTGTATGACCTGTTACTATAGAAACAATAACATATTAGAACGAGTGCATTATTGTTAACCTATCGTTCACTACCTGTGCTGTTATACAAAAATAATGCACACCTTCTAACCAATCAGATTCGAGGAGATTCAACCATGCTGTTGTATAAATGGTTATAAAACATTGCTATTCTAGAAGCTTGATTTGTATGTGATGTTCCAGTACTCAGAAGTTATCAGAAAGCATTGGGAAGTAGATATCTCATTAGAGACCGGAAATGCATTCACTGAGGCAGACACAGAAAAAGCACTTCTGAAATTACTGCAGTAGAACTGGTAATTACGTACACACTTTAGCCCAGTTGCATATTTCTAAGGACAAAAGTAATATGGCATATATGCACAAGGTAATGGACACTTCTTCAACCATATATGGAAGTGTAACGAAATAAAAATTTTCTGGAATTAGGTGCATTATTATATTACAAAATGATATTATGACCTAATATCCACTGACCATGGTATTACACATACCCATGGAAAAATACCCATTGAAAATTAATATCCTAATAATCCCTCTATACAATAGCAAGCCTACAGATTTATGTTTCTACTGCAACCCTAACATTTAATTACCCTAAAAGTCTCATGTGACCAAGCAGGTGTGGGTCATTTTTTTTGCTGACATTTAATTATAACCAGCCAACACCAAAGTTCAATGCCCAAGAGAGCACAATATTGACTTTGATCAAAGTGTTATAGCTCTTGTTGCCAATGGAGCTGACTTGCAACATTCTAACTTTGTTCTGAAAAATGTAAATAGAAGTGAAGTAATTTGGAAACCTGTGATGTTCTGGTGTGTATTCCTACCTCACGCCCAGTGATCCTGGAATAGTATCCAGATTCACTGTGACCCTGACTATAGTAAAGGGGTTAATGAAAATGAATGAATGAATGAATGATGCCAAGGTAGCATGTGACTTGACAATTGCCACTGTACATACCCACATTTGGGGGTGGTGTACATTAATTTTAGACCTTGCTAGTGAGTAAGCAGGTTAAATTTAAGCTTGATGTTTTTACCTCACAATGTATGTAAACAATCCAAATGCACTGGGCAGTAAAAGTTAGACAGAGCAATTGACTGTGGAAAGCATCTGCACCACAGCCTCATTACATCACAAACCAGTCTTGATCTTCTGCAGAACTGTTAATGCCCTCACCTGCCACCACTCCCTTTCTCCTGCAGGTACCTGGACTCCATAAGTGTGCAGAGCAAGGTAGAGTGCTGTAAGTGCGAGGTGCTGAGGCTGATGGCGCACACACACCGGTCCATGGTAACTGTCTTTGAGCAAGGCCCAGGCTGTTTCGGCAATGGGGGTCCGAGACCAAGCATGACGGTTCAGCAAACTCCGCACGGACAGTAGGTAGTGCAGAAGGTACTGGAATCAGATTTGTACTTAATTAAGACAAAACAATTATAAACAATCACCGTAAAGTTGTTTAGAGAAATTAAGAAACCAAGTCATTATAGAAAATTTTAATTCAAATTTTCATCTCAGCATTTTCAGTGATGAGCATTACCTTATGAGGATGTTCAAAAGACACATGGAAGTTGAGCTGTCTGAGAATGAGGAGTTCACACTGTACTACACTATCTCGCAGCTCCCAGAACTTCTCATCCAGCTCCAGTGGATCACTTCCTGGGCGGAAATATCTGCAGGAGACATAAATGTATGACAGATACCTGGAAGTGTCTTGGCCACACATGACTGCATTGTTGTTAAGGTTACAAGTTATGGCCACGGGGGCTCAGCCAGAAGTGACAGAGCCAGAAAAGTTCCAGAGTGTCACAACACAAGTGACTTCAGTATGTCCTTACATGACATTTCAACTTAAAATAAAATAGAATATCAGCCATTTCAAAATTTTGATTCCTGTGGCTAAAGGTGAAGGTCCAAATGAATGACTTTCTCTATGTATCGGTAAATCAAAATTGTTCAAATAAAATGTTATTCCCTCAAAGGACAAACGCGCATTTTTCCATTTTCATTTGGTAACTTATGATTGAGGTAGGATTATTTCAAGGCATTTATAGCTAAACAGCTGTGCATTCACTCTGCAGCAAACCAAAAATGTTTTTCCTCCCACCGCTAATATGCTTTCATTGTAGACAGGCAAAAATCCTATGCAAAAGTTGAATTTTGCATGTTTTCCCCATGTTTGCATGGGTTTCCTCTGGGATCTCTGATTTCCTCCCAAAACATGCAGACAGGTGGACTGGCTATGCTAAATTGTTCCTAGGTACGAATGAATGTGTGAATGTGTGTATGCATGGTGCCCTCTGATGTACTGGTGTACCATCTGGGGTGAATTTTCCCATCATTGCACCCAATGTTACCAGGTTTGGCTTTGGATCCACCACATCCCTGACCACAATAAAGCGGTTACTGCTTAAGATGAATGAATGGAACGCATAGTATTTCTCAGGTTTATGCAGCTTTTTGGCGGCGGCCAGATTGGTGAGCATGTAGTCATGTGCCAAACCCACTTCAGGCCACTTTTCTCTAGACAGCTAAACATGCCTGACTTTTAGTGACACACCTACAAAGCATATCGCTGTTAGCAAAGGACAGTTTGTGATGCTGCAATAGAAATGCATACTAACAAGACTGTGGTTCTCTAGCAGTCCAGGGATTTGAACTCATAACCTTCTTACCACTAGCATGCACTTGATGCATGATGCACTCAACCAGGACTTGTACGTACCTGTGACAGACATTGATAATGTCTCTTGTCCTGAGATGCTGTTCTTCAACTTTGCCCGAAAGGTAGATGCAGGACATGGCTACTAAGTATGGCTCGTAGACCTGTAAACTGGCAGTCTGGAAGAACTTGTGGTAGAGTGAACATGCAGTGGCTACAGGAACAGACCGCATACCCAACTTCACTCCTGCAACCAACAACACGAGTTTATATATAAGGCTTACAATACAATGTTATTATTTAATATACCCCAGCGCTGCTGAATTTGAAAATCTGAAAGATTTTCATCTCAAATCTGAAATTTTCTATAACAGCGGCTCTCACAGCAGTTCTCACTGTAATTCGAATGTAAGATTTATATTAGTATGCTTATTCTAATATGCTACGATTTCTATAGTAACTACTTATACAGGGAATAACAGACACTAATAATTGAATAGTTGAATACTAAGTTATTTAACAAAGAAAAACATCTAATTGTTATGCTTTCTGTAAGGCAGCTTTAATTTAACATTTATGGAAGGAGTCTGGCTGTCAGTGCTTTGTAATGGTAAGTGAGTTTTCCGCCATGGGAAAGTCTTCAGGACTGAGGACTTTGTGATTTCTCAGTAATATGACAGCCTGCTTTTTGTTGTTGTTGTTGTATTGCCTACGAGAGAAAAAAAGAGAGGCTGCTGAAGGAGCGAGTGATAACAGGAACTAATTTGTCTCGCGGACGTTCAACAACATTAAATGTAACTATAAACGGTTAAAAAGTGTCGTTCATGAGTAAACTAAACATTGTAATCGGTGGGAAATCGCTGTGGTTGTGGTATAAGAGAAATAAAACGCGTTGTGTTTTATTCCTTCGCGCAATGGCACGTTCATATACTAACTACTGACTGAGTTTGGAAAAGGTGGAATCAGGTACCCGTCTCGATGATGAAGCGACACACCCGGAAGTGTGTTTTGGTTTCATTACTGGAGTCTCCTGCAGCTGTACTGTTATTCTCCATGCCGGCCACGTGTGCAGAGCAGGACGCTTGCATGACTAGCTGGACACAGAACCTGGATCTATACAGGACAAAAGAGCACGTTTATTTCACTAACTACATTGTTCGTCTGGATGGAAGTCTGAGGGAAGCGGATGTAGCTTGCTAGCTGGAGTAGCAGTTAATCAGAAGTCCTGAGCTCTTAGCATGGGCAGGGAGATACGATATCCCATCAACTTTAACCACGAGAAAATGCAGTAGCTACTAAACAAAAACACAGGGGTTTGTCATTACTAATATTACTGATAGTATCAAGTCAGAAACCCTCCCCTACCGATGAGAAAATTTATGGGTTGCCAGGTCTGCGTAAGTTCACCGGCTAATCAAACTCATAAACAGCACATCAGCAAAACTCAAAATGTCACTAACAAACTCTACACACTAAATTCACTGTATACAGCAAGAGGTCTAAACACAGTTTCCTCCCCATTTCCTACAGCCTCCAAAGCTTTTTTCTTGCACACCTTCAATACACATGTATCGAAGAAGTATAAAAAAACTATACATTTCCCTAGTTCCCATAGTCATATTTTAAATAGACCCACACCACATGCATTCGTAGCCTGTGAATTTACTATACTGTTATGACGCTAATATGATTTGAAAATGACTAAAGTATGTCTCAAAGTTCAAAAACATGCCAATTACGCGGTAAAAACTGCGTTTCTGGCAACACAGGTCATAAACGAACCTGAAGCGCGTGACGTCACCAGCTTTTCTTACTCGGCTGAAATGAACGCAAGCGCGAGCTGGTTAGACCGAACCGTTCACTACAGCGCCGCCTGCCGGAAGGAGTGTAGACTTAATTTTTATTTATTTTTCATTTTGTATATTGATAGTGACATATATATTACGTTTTTTTTAAAAACAACAAATACAATGATATAATTTTATATGTATTGTTATTAACTTTGCATTGGTCCGTTAGTTGAATATTCAAACACCCCAGTACCGAAAGATTTCATTGGTTGATGAGTGTTGGACTGGTTGCCAAGAGACGGCTGTTGATCGGTGCAACTAAAGATGTCGTCGAGTTTTTCCGCAAACCAGGTCGCTAAAATATTCATAATTATAATCAGTATTCACTGATTATATTCACTTGCCACCGCAAGTAAAGTATTTATTTATTTACTTACTTACCTACTTACTTACTTATTTATTTTTTTCAGTATGACAACGCTTTCAAGTCGAATAAACTCCAGAACTGGACGGTACCAAAACACTACAAAGAGGTAAGTTCGCTTAGCCGCTTAAGTTAAATAACAGCAGGGTTGGGAGGGTTACATTAAAAATGTATTCCGTTACAAATTACTTCATAAAAACTGTAATTAGTAATGTAATCTTAGTATCACAATATGAAAGTAATGTAGTCTGATTACTTTTGGATTACTTCAAGGTCACATATGTAAATAGAAGTCAAGAGAAAAGCAAAATGAACAACATCACAAAAGCATTTCAGAGAACACATATCACATATCTGCAAGGGGAGTGACCAGTTGAAAATCTGAAGATCAAAAATATTATTAATTTTTATATTTTTGCAGCATGATCTTAGAAGCTTTGTTATACTGTATGTCCTTACTAAACACGTTATTATTTGTTTAAAAGTTTGATTCAGAAAAAGAAAATCCGGTTCTTTGTACATTTTGTTCTTTTTCATTCAAATTTCATTAACTGATATTAACAAGTACAAGGAAAATTAAATGCAAGCAGCATTTTCGGGGGCCAAGCACCCAGACACGGTGAGCCACACATTCACAGACACACTCCAGTTGTTGCCTAAGCAATCACAGGAAAGCAGAGACATAACTCTAGGCAAAGGGATTCAGGAGTGATTTGTAGTTTCACTCATGATGTGTATGTTTTGACCACAAACATTGGTGGAATTCTCTGACTGTAGGAGGAAAGGTCTAGACGAGCAAATGGGCAGCAGGGTGGCATTGCTGCAGCATTGTTTAGACAGGTGTCGAGATGATGTGAGCCAAAAATTTTTTAAAGATTGGACAAAATGTGGAGGAGGAGTAGAAAAAAACTGTTTTTGACAAAATCCAAGATGGCGGAAAATCTCATTAGGCGGAAATTGACATTATAGGGTGCATTGAACTCGTCTCAACCCAGGGAATCCAGGGATTTAAAATTTTGGATACACAGTTCAAAAATTAGGACCATAAATGTACTTCCAAATTAGGCCCAAATTTGACCCAATGGTGGCGTTAGAGCGTTGGTTACACTTGGCCCAAATTTGTTCAGAATGTTCCTTAGACCCTCCCCAATCACTGTGTCCAATTTCACAACTTTTTACTAGATGGTTCTGTGGACTCCCATAGACACCCTAGCCAGAAGAAGAAGAAGTAGAAGAAAAAGGAAAAAAAATAGAATAACAATAGGGTGCCTATGCACCTTCGGTGCTTGGCCCCCTGAAAATGTCATTACCATCACACACAATATTAAAAAAGTCTACACCATCTACCTGTACATTAAGCTAGTTCAAAATACATGTTGATCAAGGATGTGTTGTGTTCATTTCTACCAAAACACAGGATGTTCCCAGGAAATTCTGCACAGCTGGCAACCTTACCCACAACCGTGATCATGCAAACCAGGGAATTTCAAAGCACTAACACTAAATCATTTTAGCTAACATAGCTAACATGATTTCCGTGCTTAACAGCTTCTTTAAATTAGATTTCGAGTCCTTCGATAAAGACAGCCTCTTCACAGCTGAAGGCATAGTTTGCACTGTACTGTGATGTTGTTGTTTCCATTTTCTCCTTTATAGACAAAACAATTTCAAAATTTCCATGACTGTGATGCATTTTTTCAGTGGGCACCATTGTGATAAACAGCTGTTTCACCGTGCCTCTAGAGCAGAATGATTAGAGACAGATGTTGTTTGTGCATGCACCAGGAGGTGTCTCACTTGAGTCATGGCTGGCAAGAGAGAACCAAAACAGTAATCAAGCAGCTGTCTATATTGCTTTATGTCAAAAGATTAATTTCTTTGGTTTTAAGTGAAAAAATTGTATTCCTTTTTTTTTTTTTTTTTTTTTACAATATGTACCTGTAATCTGATTACTTTGTTTTTTGATGTAACTGTAACGGATTACATCCAGTTTTTTGTATCCTGATTACGTATTCCTTTACTCCCCAAGCCTGAATAACAGCAAATAACAATGTAAATACTTATTGTAACTATCTGATGATATTTCTGTTACGTAATTATGTCCTACTGTATAAGAAATATGTTCTGGTTGTATTTTAGAAACCGTCTCCAGCAGAAGGACATACTACATTTGTAGCTACAGACAGAGGACACCTGCTTCCTGGTGTGAAGGTTTGAAATAAAACTGAATGTAAAATAAACACTTTAAATCAAATTAACACACAGCGTAGACCAGGGGATATCACTTCCAGACCTAAAAGGCTTGGACAGTTTTGTGATTTGTCAGCTTAAAGACACATGATTTAATTCACTGGTTAATTACCAGGAAATCATCAAGCTGTGCTGAAATCTGGCCCTCCAGGATTAGAACTGATGATCCCTGAGCTACACAGACCCACACAATATTCAGTACTACAGTATTTTCACACCGGCATCTTGTTGGCACAGCAGATAGTATTGCTGCCTCATAGCTCCAGGGTTCAATCATGAACTCAGGTTATTGTCTGTGCAGAGTTTTGCATGCTCTCCCTGTCCATGTAGGGTTTCTCTAGGTTCTCCCATTTCCTCCCCCTTGCAAAAACATGCTTGTAGGTTGATTGGCTACTTGATTGCCCCTAGGTTTGAATGAGTGTGCGAATGTGTGTTCATTGTACAGTGAGATGGATTGGCATCCCATCCAGGGAGTATTTCCTTCTCATGCCGAGTATTCCTGGGGTAGGCTCTGGAACTTTTATGACCCTGACCAGGATAAAGCAGTTATTGAAGATGAATGAATGAATATTAACACACTTTACATATTTGTTGTTATTGCAACTCCTTTGGTTAATCCTTTCAGCTTTAATACAGTTTCCTTTCTGTTTTACATATTTTTTGTCAGCGTGGATGTCCCTGGACCTCCTTCCAGGGGACCTGGGACTTACCAAGTCATATCCCTCCAGTTCACATTAACCCTACAGCACGCTCACAGGAGGGCCAGCAGCGCCTCAGGGCATGGGGACAGGTGAAGCACCTGGTTCCATCAGCCTCTGGCAAACTAAATGAAACCAGTGAAAACAGCAAGACACCACAGTGTGAGGTAAATATTTGTCACAGTTAATTTATACTCCTGTTGCCAGTGCGAACTCGAACATTAATTTGAATAATCAGTCTATATTGTTTCAGGGCACTGGTGGTGATCGTCAGAATGAGGGTTTTTCTGTGAGCGCTCCTGATCCAGATGAACCCGAACTGGAAATATCACAGGCCAGTCAAGCTCAGTCTAGACCAGCAACTCAGCAAAGCCAAGCTCAGTCTAGACCAGCAACTCGGCAAAGCCAAGCTCAGTCTAGACCAGCAACTCGGCAAAGCCAAGCTCAGTCTAGACCAGCAACTCAGCAAAGCCACGTTCAGTCTAGAGCAGCAACTCAGCAAAGCCATGCTGAGCCTCAACCAGCCTCTACACAAAGCGAGGCCAAGTCCAGACCACTGACGCAGGCCAGCCAAGCTTAGTCCAGACCAGAAATCAAGATCAGTAGAGCAGCCAGTGTATAAAACAAATAGTTACAAAGCAGTTTAATGATAGTATGATTTGATTTAGATTTGATAGTATGACTTGGAAGAAAATTCAGATCTCCACTTGAAAGAACAAGAATACTGGAATACTGTGCTGGAGGTTGTCTTTTGATTTATATCTAAGTTTAAAAAAATGTTGAAGTTTCTGGTGCAAATCTGATTTTGTTTATTGACAGTCACAATCTGCATACAGTTACAAACATACTATGTTCTTTAATATAAGTTTAATGATGTTCTCATGATGATGTAGTTGAATGAAAACACTTGCATCCTGCTTGTTTCCTGTCTGGAAAAAGTTGAGTTAGGAGTCAACAGGATCAGATAAATAACTACAAGACCTGCAAAAAATGGTGTGGTATCAAAATATTTAGGAATAGTTACCATGTATCATAAATGGAAGAAACAAAAAAAAGACACTAAAGTGGAAAGGAACAAAAATAACTTCCTGAGACACAAATAACCAATATAAATTAGTTGTTCAAGGTACACATGTGCAAACTTTCGTAGTCACCTGTATAAATTCCTAATGTGTAATACATAAAGATTAGTTTAAAATAACATTGTCATAAAAATAGCCAGAGTCTTTCATTTCAACATAATTTATTTATCTATATAATTTATATGCTGAATGGAAATGTATTACATAAAGCATTAGCACACCTGTAGTCCCTCAGGAATAGAGCATCAACTAATTTCACTAGTCACCGGTAAATCGCTTTAATGCCCAGAAGCAAATGATGTAATGCAACCAGTAGCTATAATAACCCATGGGAACATGGAGATGTGCTGAGAGTTCCTGTAAGTCACCAGTAGCAGTATTCGAGGATCCTTGTCAAAGCTTCAAGCCAGCGTCTGATTAGAGTACAATCAAGCTGTTAATTTACACTATTACAATGGGCTCTGTAGTGTAATAAAGTGAACGGTAATTGACATATGATCAGCTGTATTCTACCCTAGAGCAGCAGTGAGTTTGAGATCATGCTATGAGAAGTGAAATGCTTCTGGACATTCGATACTCTATTATTAAGGTTCCTTTTGTGAAGTTGCCTATAGAATATAACAGACTGCTCCAGATGATATGGACTCATACAGATTTAATAGAAAAATAAACAAAACTCTTTAAATCACAAAGATAATTACTACAACTTTAAGCAACAGGGAAATTAGTTGTCAGACTATGATACTCTTAGATATTCCAGTATAACTATTACTAAACATCTCATACAAATCTACTGTATTAAATAAATATATTAGTGTCTTGCAAATATGGTAAAAAGAAATAGGTTTTTGGGACACATGCTAATAAGCCAAGATGCGTGTACCTATTTATACACACACAGATAAAGATAATACAGGTCATTCTGTTTAAACTCTGTTTAAACTCTGTTTAATAGATTTTGGTGATGAATAAATAAATATTAGGTTTATCACAGGTCTATCTAATTACCTATACTATAAAGTACCTAATTACCTGTACTCTAATAAAGGCGTCATAAAAAAGAGGTTTATTAACTCATAATTTAAGGTCTACATGAAGGTCGTTGTTACATTACTTTATATTTAAGTCCTGCCAAATAAAAATAAATAAATAAATAAGTAACTGCCAGGTTCAAATGGGAGAGAGAGAGAGAGAACATTACCAACATAGTTGGAATGAAGTACATTCAAATAATCACTTTCTGATATTGCCGGATATAAGAAAAAAAATAGAAAAAGTGCTATATATTTTCTGTGAGGAGCCAACACATTTATACCACCAACCATTTTACAGCAGTGTCAGTCATGACTGATACTTTTAAATTAAATTAAATTAAATTTTAAATTAGAAATACCTCATATTTTTGCATATGGCAAAAGTCTGCTGGGGCGTTTTTATACAATAAATATAGCTTATGTACAAAGATTATAGCGATAATTATATGCAGCAACACTTTCCATGAGAACTGCAATAAAATAATTCACCAAACTGTAACTCTGATACTTTAACAAATCTACTATAAAATATCTTGAATGAATCTAACTCACTATTATATGATATAATGATAGAAAATTAACTTTTAAAGACAGAATTTTGTTAACTGATTGATTTGGCAGCCATTTAACATCCTTATGATTGTCTAACCAAAAGAGCCATCTGGCAATAATGGTTATTCCCTATTATACTTCAAAATAAAAAGTGTTATTTGACCAGCAAAGAAAAGTACTTTTAGATTAGACATTTCTAAAATAAAAACACAAACCTTTGCAAACATGATGCGCTGCACATTTCCATAGCAAGACCAAAAATAGTACACAGTGATAACAGTCTGCTCAAGCACAAGATCACAAAGCTGCATGGTGATGAGAAATAAGAGCAGCAGCAATTCAGAGCATTTAGTAGCCTATTACTCCGATACACAAGTCTGCACTAATATGCTTGTCATTGAGATTAAGAACGTATGTAATGAGATTGACAGAAACTGGTTTTAGAGCGAGAAAAGGCACAAAGAGACAGAACCCACACATTGGTGTGAAGATTAGCAGTTAACCGCAGGCTGGCTGGATAAGCACACAGGACTAGCACTGGTGCAAGTGTCTCTACAGCACAAGTACACATGAGCACACAGTTTTCATTAATGCTTAGCTCAGTTCACGCTCAGATGAGTTCCGTGGCAAAGAGATCATCAGGAAATGGTACAGCAGAGGTCTGTGCAAATGACACCATGCCAGTGTAGCCATTCAGTGCAATAATTCAACTTACCCGCAAGCTCACCTCAGTGCAAAACTCAATGATATTAAAGAGGAAATGAAGCAAACTGGCACAATACAAATCCACTTGTACTGCCAATGCTTTATGGACTATGTCTATGTCATCAAACAATTTCCTGTTTCACGGCAGCTTTCTGACCAACGTCTGAACTCCTGTTGGTTACTTTTACGTGACCCTCCTCTAATTTGGTAGCTTGAGTGGACTGTTTTCCTAGTGTTCCTTTGTCTTTGTTTCTGTCTTTGGGTCTTGCTGCAGGATAAGAAGCATTTTTAGGGAGTACAGACTTTTTGGGAGGAGGGTGAGGGTCTTCCCCAATGTTTACACTCAGGTTCGTGTACAGTGGCTCTAACTCTTTGGACAGGAGCTCATAAGTGAGCGAGTTGAGTCCATCTGATCTCCAATTTAACCAAGTGTGCTTCAACAAGTCAAACCTGTGAGTAAATCAGAGAAGAGGGATGAGCACATGATGGAAAGAATTTGTAAAGCAGAGACACAGAGCGCTCTGATATTTGAATCCAATTAAGATACATGACTGGTTGAAACAGTTCCATGTAGAGGTGTGTGCAGGACTGTAGGAATCTTGACCAATCGCACCCACCACTGCAGTTCTTATTTTTGTTTGGATCTTAGTGGGTTCTGTTTCCCAAAATATAAAGCCATTTAAATCACAGTAATGCTAACCAGGATAAAGCAGTTACTGAGAATGAATGAATGATGTAAACACATCGAACAATGCCATGTGAGCACCCAATCCGCGTCCATGCTAAGGAATCCCATGAGCTTCATATGTAAGCACCTGATTCCACTCACAGGAAAGTCAAAACCACCCACTCCCGCAACTTTTTGTTGGTTTCCCCGGGATCCTTACCTTACTTACCTCTTCATAAAGTACTTAGGTTAGCACTTACACACACACACACACAGAAAAGAAAAAATAATAATAATAAATAAATAAATAAACCCTCCCAGAGTTTTGGACTGATGGTATTCCTAGTTTGTGACCTAGTGAGCCAATATCAGAATGTATTTTTGATAGACTTCAAAGCACTATTGTAAGTCACTCTGGATAAGGGCATCTGCCAAATGCCATAAATGTAAATGTAAATGTAAATCCTAGTCCAGATGCACACCTCTAGTTCAATGCATGATTACCTTCTGGGGTTCTGCTCATTACCCTTGTCCCCCTTATGCTTAATCATCTTATAATGACCCACGGCCACAGGAGGGCGCACTATCTTCATCCCAGATAGCCGAACTCTGCGGAGACAGACCATGTATAACAAGTAGAAAAGTAGCAATGCAGAAGCAATAGGAGAGAAGACAGCATGCCATATAATGGATGTAAGGATGTTGTGATAAAAATAAATAGAGAAATGAGGAAAGTTCTTATGTGTGGTGAAAATTGTAGCTTAAAACAGGATCAATAAGAATGATGTGGGAGATTGTCAAAATTTAGAATGCCCAAAGCTATGTTACTACAAAGACATAATTGTGTAAGAACCTGGTACTCATTTTTTAATTATTAGCCATAAAAACAAGTCCCAAACTCAAGATTCCTTACCTCTGGATCTCTCCAGTGTCACTGAGTCATTAAAAAGTGGCAATATAAAATCTAACTGGAAATCAGCGTCTCTAAAACCACATTTTCCAATATCATGACCAGAAATAGGCATCTATACACTAGCAAGCCCAACACTACCAGGACCAGGGAGCAGATCCCTACATATATCTACGTAGATCTCTATATTGCAGACACATTTACACTCACTGACCACTTTATTAGGAACACCTGTACTCCTGCTTATTCATGCAATTATCCAAACAGACAATCATATGGCAGCAGCAAATCATGCAGCTACATGTCAAGAGCTTTTGTTAATGCTCACATCAAACATCAAAATGGGGAAAAAACATGATATTAGTGACCTTGACCGTGGCATGATTGTTGGAGCCAGATGCATAACATGCATAACAGTCTCTAGAGTTTACACAGAACTGTGTAAAGAACAAAAAAAAAAAAAAAAAAAAAAAAAAAAAAAAAAAAAAAAAAAAAAAAAAAAAAAAAAAAAAAAAAAAAAAAAAAAAAAAAAAAAAAAAAAAAAAAAAAAAAAAAAAAAAAAAAAAAAAAAAAAAAAAAAAAAAAAAACATCCAGTGAGTGGCAGTTCTGCAAACAGTCAGAGGAGAACGGCCAGACTGGTTCAAGCTGACGGGAAGGCTACGCTAATTCAAATAACCACCCATTACAACCCTGGCTATGCAGAAAAGCATCTCAGAATCCACAGCATGTTGAAACTTGAAGCAGATGGGCTAGAACAGCAGAAGACCACAATGGGTTCCACTCTTTTCAGCTAAGAACAGGAATCAGAAACTACAGCAGGCAAAAACTCACTGAAACCAAAACCAAAAACACCACCAGGTCGGATAAATCTTGATTTTTGCTGTGGCATGCAGATGGTTGGGGCAGAATTTGGCATCAACAACATAAATCCATGGACCCAACCTGTCTTATGTCAAATGTTCAGGCTGGTGGTGGTGGTAATTCCCCAGAAAGAATTTTTCTTGGCATACATTGGGTCCCTTAATATCAACTGAGCATTGTTCGAATGCCACAGCCTGACCATGTGCATGCCTTTATGGCTACAACTTACCCAGTCACACCAGATCTGAATCCAATAGAGCACTTTTGGGTTGTGGTACAATAGGAGATTTGCAGCATTAATGTGCAACTGACAAATCTGCAGCAATTATGTGATCCAATCATGTCAATATGGACCAGCATCTCAAAGGAATGTTTCCAACACCAGGGTGAAATCTATGCAACACAGAATTGAGGCTGTTCTGAGAGCAAAGACGGGTCCTACCCAGGATCAGTATGGTGTTCCTAATAAAGTGTATAACAGACATGGAAGAGGAAGGAAAACTTAGAGGAAAAAAAAATCCAAGAAAACCCCATTTCCTGAAACTAAACACAATATTGTTCCAAAGCTTTAACTTTTGTTTAGCCTTTGAACACACCCCATTCTACACCCAGAGGTCTTAAACATTAAGGAATGGAGGATAGAAAAGGTAGGGAAAAGCAAAAAGCTGAAGCCTTGAACATCAATGCTGGTCATTCATGCGTGTACTTACTGACCCTTCCAGTGGCTATGCAGGAGTGATCATGGAGGAGTGAAGAGATGCAGTGGTAAGGGGCATGGTGATGAGAGGAATGTAGAAAGAGAGGTAAAAGACACACACAACATGCAGCACAATCACACTTGTTTCACAGGATGCATTTCTCATATGGTTGTTGAGTGCATGTTCATGAGGCTTGGTCCTCACCGAGTAGCAATGTCATCATCCTCTCCTCCCCAGCCCCAGTACTGATTTGGGAAGCCATTCATCTTGAGGTATTGGTCTGGAGTGAGGGCAGACACTCCACCAAAGTACTGAGGGTACGGAAGCCTACAGGGGGGGAGAAACGCTGGTCATGGCATTCTCTTATTTGTACTGATGTCCTATTGCATGCCTTCTAAAGGGCGCTACCTGTATCTGAACTTGTTCATAGCCACGGAGAGGTGAGTGGGGTATTGTGGGTGGCAAGTGTAGGTGTTGTGGTCATTTTCTGGAAGCAGGTCCACATCATGGAGGAAGATGCAACCCCAGTCCTCCTCCTTCAGAGCTTCCCGCACTCCCACATTCAGTAGTTTTGCACGGTTAAATGTCGAGTTTCCTGACTGACAACAAAGAAGCACAAGAGAAAAAGATGCTTTGAAAACCTGACAGCAAGGTCTCAGTAAAGGAACAGTTACCAAAGATTTACTGAAGAGCACCTTCATGAAAGACATAACTTAATCAAAGTTTTACAGTAAACATGTGTGTAATGAAGAAACCTGGTGTACGATGTAGATGCCATAGTGTATCTGCTGCCTCTGCAGGAAAGGGTGCAGATGGTAGAGGAGTGTTCGCAGGTGGCTCTGCCGGTTCCGGTAGGGGACCACGATAGCTGTGTGGTGCCTCGGTTCACAGTCTGGAGGACGGTAATGGCCTCCTGGGGTCACCAGAGGGTTCTTCTCTTTTATCTCCGCCAGGGAAAGAGGGGAGGACAGGCGCACAGATACAGGACCCACTAACACAAAGCAACAGAAAAAAAAAATTGAAAACAGTAAAAAATGTGTGTATATAAAATGTATATACATTTTATATATATATATATATATATATATATATATATATATATATATATATACACACACAAAAATACTCCATATGTGTGTAACATTATATATCTGTAAAAACAGGGACTCACCAAGCAGTGGTGAGGGCAGCAAGCAGCCCCTGAGTGGCTGCTCGGCTCCGCTGGGGTGAGGGGGCAGCAGGGCACTGAGCTGGCTGAGGTTAGTGTAGACATCATGTGGCCGAGAGTAGTCAAATTCAGGTTCTGAGGAGTGCACCAGCACAGAGACAAGGCCACGGAAGCCTCCCAAAGAGAAATAGAGCACAAATGCAAACTGGAAGCCCACCAGCAGAGCTAGAGTACAGGGAGAGTCCAGAGCTCGGCCACAGCACAGCATCACGGCACTGAGCACAGAGAAAGAGTGATGAGGAACAAAAGAAAGCAGTAGAAGGAGAGGTGCATTGACAGAGGAAGGTCAGTCAGGTCATGAGCATGAGAAAGGGTGGGGAAAATGACATGTTAAAGACAAAAAGGAACAATTAAGGAAGGGAGAGATGAGCTGGAAGAAAAAGTTTAGGGAGGAAGGGTATTGTTGAAGTAGATGAAGTAATTTCTGATATTAACTGACATCCATGTGTTAATGTGTAAGGAATGCACAGTCATGTCTCCTGTAAACTGGCCACTGTAAAACAAGAAACACCACACATTAAAATCAGGAAGACATCAAAACCCAGTGAAATCTCTAGACTGATATACACGTTATACGGTATTTTCAAATTAATCTCTATATACAGCAGCTGCCACATATAGAGAAAATTACAGACAATAACTCCGACACACCGTAGTCAGAGAACTATACTTGGAACTCATATAATGGAACTTTTTGGGGCAGTCATTAAAAGTTTATGCAAATACATTCATGAATTCTACAGTCAAAGGTACTTAAATTAAGCTTTAAATTGGAATAATTATTCTTTCAGAGATGGCGATATTTTTAAAGGTATGAATTTGTGTTGGTCTGATTGAGCATGGATGCCAGAAACCCTTAGAGAAAGTACAAGTAACCTGAACAGATTTTACTGTTCCAGCGTTGAACTGTTGAATAAGAATAACCTTGGTAAGGTATTTGTTCATGTCCCTCTCATCCTAAGACAGTGATTATTAGAGTGTAACAGTTGTGGTTTTAAATTTATATTATTATACACTCACATATTTTACTGACAGAATTCAACAAATGCTCTTAGATATATTCCTGGTGGGTCAATGGGTTTTAAATTCTTTCATGCGATTTCTTCAGAGATGCAGTGAATAGTAATTAGATTGGGGGGAAAAATTACACTGGAGTACTTTTCTTTAAAGAAAAAAAAATCTCTTCATAAATGTTCAGTAATATGCATAGATGTATAAAGCATGAATTTGATCAGAAGACTTTAGGAGTAAAGAATGACAGTACCTGTGCTCTCATCCACACTAGTCAGAGAGCTCAGCCTCCTCTTCCTCTGGCACGCTACAAAACATTGCACACCCTGCACAAACTGCAAGATGCACAACTCCTACTATTCAACAACAACAACAACAACAATAATAATAACAATGATGATGATGATGATGACGACGAAGAAAAAACTAGTAATAAGTAGTAGCACTAAATCTTTAGTGTACAATAAAAATATTGAGGAATGTTATGGGTGCTTTAGTGTTAAATGGAAATGATGCGATTTTTCCTGATCTCACCTCTTTAAGCGCCGCTGCTCAAATCCAGCCCGAGGCTCCTGCACCGGCCTTCATCCGAGGACGAATCACCAAGGCTGTGATTTTATCGGTTGTCAGTGATCATGTGGATCGCCGAACAGAACCCTACACAAACAGCCTCCGTTCCGCACATCCTAGCGAGTGAAAGTGTGGCTGATCAGGCGTCCATGTCCAGCGTGCTGCCACAGTGCTGCGCGCGGACGGCCATGTTGAGGGAGCAGCGCAGTGACGCGCCTTCATTCATTCACCGACAAGAGAAGCAACAGCTCAGCCAGCGTGCCACATGCCCGAGAGAAAGCAGCAGCAGCAGCAGCAGCAGACAAAGAGGCAATGTCGCCACAGACAGATCGATGGAGCCTTTCTTAGACTAATGTTCCGGATCTTAAGTCTATTTTTGCTTGTTTGATCCACTTGCATTGACGCACAACTCAAAAGCTTACAGGTGAATAAATTGCACAGCGTTGCTTCATCCCTAAACTAGAAAAAAAAAAAAAAAAAGAAGAAGAAGGGCGATTTTTTAGGTACTTAAAACGCATGCATTCCCGCATGCATTGTTAATTTTACTGTATTGCTCCACTGTTTTCCAATTTGGGGCCTGACATATACACGTGCGTACATTTTCCACATACACATCTGGATTGATCGAAAATAACCCTGATGTGGAAACGTGTGTACCATCACGAGCAGTCTCCACTATGCGTTTGCAGCAGGTGTGTGTGTGTGTGTGTGTGTGCGTGCGTGCGCGCGATTTGGCGACTCCAGTGGTAAAGTGCAAAAACAATTTTACTACTTTGTGCAGTGAGTTGAGTACTTTTCTCTTTTCTTTTTTCTCTGGCAGCTAATGTTAATTGATCTTGTGAATATGTAATACTTCTTGTTCTTGTGGCATTGAATAAATAAAGCATTAAAAAAATGAGTTGAGTACTGTGTCCTACTCTGAGTAAGAGATAACACTCAAGTATGCATCCAGATACAAGTACCTGTTAACCCTTTTTTCCTTTGTGGGGGGAGGGGGGTGGTAGATGCAGGGCTGATAGAGGGTTTAGCCAAAAATTCACACACTCCACTGGGATCAGGCTTGTGCACATGGAAGAGGGAGAAAAAATGGCACCACTGGAAGACCTAAATCTGTCAAGACCTGTTAACATATTGCTATGTAGTATATCCTGTGTGCTATATCTGCCCTCCTTCTTTGCAGTATCTGAGCTGTTCCTTAGTGTGAATGGTGAGCTGTGTGTTTGACCCTCAGCTGTGTGAATAAAGCAGCATGACAGAGAGAATCTGCTGCACTGCTGCTTATTGAAGATGTACAGTATGTAGTCAATGTACATTAACATTAATATCATTTATGCATGTTTATTGTTTTTGACAATTACCATTTGTAGTGTCTTGCTGATTCCATGATTATGTAAATACATAGATTTTTATAAAATGCAATGCAAAGTAATGTAATTTTGTTAATTAGAAGGTAGAGTAAGATTTCACGAATCACTCTCAGCCATAGTTAGGCAAAGAAGTACAATCACCAGTCATAGTACTGCAAACTCTAAAAAAAAAAAAAAGGCAATGAGCTGTCTGGGAGCTGAAAATGTTGGTTCTTATCAATTTGTTGTGCCAGTTGATTTGATCTGAAATGGGTCCCCTGTTTCAGTCATGTTTCAGGTGCATTCCAGGCTACATCTTTGCTTTGGTAGCCGCTATATATTTTATACACGCCAGCCAAGAGGGCACTTATACAGTCTGAGAGTTTATGAGCAGGGTCATACTCAGTGGGCATCATATGCCTGCCTTTTATCTGCACTCATTACCATTTAATGCTAGACACACACATCATATAGGCGCTGACTATAGCCCATCTGATAATATGCACAATTTGTCAGCCCCCATTTATACTGTCCATCAGTAAAAAAGGAACACCATATGACCACTGCTACATGGTGTCATTTGGCTCTTGAGGCATTCTCAGCTGAGCAGTGACACTGATTTTGTAGTGTTTATGGTAAGATAAGGCTCCCAAGTGTTGCTGTTTATTTCTTTTCTTTTCTTTTCTTTTTTTTTTTAACTGTGTATGCTTACTGTATTGCACACACCTACCTTCTTGTTCCACCTTGTATTTTCTAATTGCTATTGGCCCACCACCCAAATAGTAACTGGTCCTTTGATGTTCCTTTTCCACTGATGGAGAGTGAGGAGGGCTACAGTCATCAGTGGTATATCTACACATGGTAGGTTTATCTGATAAAATGTAGTTAGACAGTAGCTACATTCATACATGCATATATTTTGGGATGGAACACAATATTTTATACATTCATCTCCTACAGTTTGTGTTTTCCCTGACCTAACACATTTTACTCTTATAAGGGGCTTAGTATATATCTAATAATAACCAGCTGTGTAGAAAACACTAGATTATTTACTGATTTTGTAACATTTAACTAACTAACTAACTAACACACACACACACATATATGGTGGACTAGTGGTTAGGCCTCTGCGCTCTCACTGCTGCGGCCTGGGTTCAATTCCCGGCCAGGAAAGCAACCCCAGGGACTGTTGCACAATACAGTACACTCCCAGTGCCAATCCCAAGCCCACCTAAAAATTGTGGAGAGCTGATTCAAGAAGGACATTGAGCATAAAAACTGTCAAATCAAATATGCGGACCAATGATCCACTATGGTGACCTCTGACGGGAGCAGCCAGAAGAACAAGATATATTATAATATATACATTAACTTTTTCAGCAATTTGTTCTACAGTAGCTCTTCTGTGGGATCAGACCAGATGGGTTAGCCTTCGCTCCCCACATGCATCAGTGAACCTTGGGCGTCCATGACCCCATCACCAGTTCACCGGTTGTCCATCCTTGGACCACTTTGGTAGGTACTAACCACTGCATACCGGGAACACCCCACAAGACTTGTCGTTTTGGAGATGTTCTGACCCAGTTGTCTTTTGGCCCTTGTCAAAGTCTCTCAGATCCTTATGCTTGCCCATTTTTCCTGCTTCCAACACATCAACTTTGAGAACTGACTGTTATATTAGACTTGTTGCCTAATATATCCCACCCCTTGACAGGTGCCACTGTAATGAGATAATCAATGTTATTCACTTGGTTTTAATGTTATGGCTGATCGATGTGTGTATATACACACACACGCACACACACACACGCACACACACGCACACACACGCACACACACGCACACACACACACACACACACACACACACACATATATATATATATATATATATATATATATATATATATATATATATATATATATATATATATATATATATATATATATATATCATATTGTGTGTATACAGTGTATACAATATGTACATATTTTAGACCATTATCAAGTCATAAAGAATATTATTTTATTCTCAAAATGCAGCAGATGAGCAGATTACAAGCATGGACAGGCTCAACCCATCCAGAGCTTCCATCTAGAATATGAAGAGGCATTGTGCAAAACAGTACATAAGAATAGATCAGCTCCAGGCACAGTAAAGACACTGAATGGACATATGGGGCTTGGGGGTCTGACAAACTGCATTTAAAGTACAGGACAAGTAGTTTCCTATCATATACAGTATACATTTAAAACAGCCCCTCAGGAAGAGATGCCAAAAGCACAAGAAGCAAGACAGTGACTCAGTAAAGACACTCATATAGGCAGATCTACACATAAAGGGCACCTTACCATTAAAATCTATATTTAATTTCTCCTTTCAAATAATAATAATAATAATAATACATATGAATTGCTACTAAACAGATCTGGTGAACAATAACAGTTATTATAAAAACTGAATGGTGCTTTTTGTATGTCAGCTCAGTGAATATCTCCTGGCATGTAGCCAGGCTGTGCTCTCAGGCTATACATTTGAAATGTGACAAGCCCCCATTCCTTATTAAACCGCTTTTAAGCTCCTTCTACATCAAGACCAGTCTAATCTAAACCCACTGTATAGTTTATCCCCCTCCCTAGTCTTCTGATTTGCTTTCCTCTCTTCAGTTTTATTTTGATATTGTTCAATATTCATCACTCCTTCTTTTTTCTCTCTGCCTCTGGGTGCATTTATTTCTTGTAGTTTCCAAAATGAATGGCCAGACGGTCACTGACACAGCGGAAAGTTGCGGGCTGAACTTCCCAGTACTGGACGGGATTTCCATAAAGACTAATGCCATTGTAGAAGCTCTTCTTCATGTGATAGCTTCGAGGGCAGAAGTCATCTACGCCTACCCGGGTTATGTTGTTGGAATGGAGGTACACCACCTGAAAGATTGAATTTAGTTTAGGATTAGGGTTAGATTTGTTATTTTTTGTGTTACTATAATGGTCTGGCTATTCTTGAGGCAGCTCTCAAGTCCTGCTTCTTTCCTTGCAACTTTGAGCTCCCTGTTTCTAACCTTTCCATCCTGCATGACAGATCTGACCTATCCCAGATGTGACCTTGACAAACATATTCACTGTATGCTTTCCTCACTTCCCATACCATCTCCACTCACCTGCAGATACTTCATGTCAGCCAGGCCCTTGGGAACATGGGTCAGCCGGTTGTTTTCTAAATGCAGTTCTCTCAGGTTTGGCAAATAGGACAGGCTGCCGTTCTCAATATTGCGAATGTTGTTATAACCCATGCCCAGTCTGGCAACAGTGAAAATGCACAAAAATATATACATGTGAGAAACAGTACAGGATGCCAACAGATTAAGGAAAGCAACACATTGACATGGAAATCCAGTGAACCTGAATACATATTTTAGCTTCACCAGACAGGTTATACAAAAGAGTGAAACTTCTAGGCCCATTGCCCTAAATTAACTCCTGCAGAGGTAATTTGAGCAAAATAGGACAACACCCCCTTAGTCAAATCCTGGTTGTTTTTGTTTTTATTGGTTTAAAGTGCAGTAAATACACAAACATTGCCTGTTTTCGAGTGTTTTCATAGGTAAATTAACACTGAATTTCACTGTTCATCATTAAAAATACTCTTAACTTAAAGAAAACATTTATTCTATGCCCTCATTCCTCAGTGTATGTATATGGATTACAGCATTAGGTGGCACTGTTGCCACAGGGAAGCCCCATGACCAGTGCTGCAAATTTTGGGGAGTTAGAGTTTGACTGACCTATACAGTTGCTTGTAGCGCCTCAGGTCCTCCAGCTCAATTGCTTGGATCTGGTTTTGGTCCAAATGGAGCTCATGGAGGCTCTCAGGGAGATCTGAGAGAAGAGGGATTAATCACAATACAGTCAGAACAAGTGTTTGGTATTGTGTGCAACTGAATGAAAATCAGAGTTTGCACAGTTTAAATAAACATGTGTAAGCATGTATATTCACCCCTTCAGGAACACAAATATGCACCAGAGAATATCAAAATGTGTGCTTTTGGTTAATTATATAAATAGAATAAATATCTCACTCAGATATTCACCTTTAGGCACGCCGGTAAGCTTGGCTTCTGAGATGCGCAGGTAGTTGAGTTTGAGACCTTTGAAAGCTCCGGGCTCAAAGCCACTGTTCTGAATGGGGTTCCCACCCATCTCTGCAAGGAAAATTTTGAAAGATGGTCAAAAATTAGTCAGAGCATTCACCACAAAACCAACAGTCTCCATCTAAAAAGGGAACTGTTGAGACAAAGTGCAACCGCTGTTCCACATGATCGTGAGGGAGCTCCAGACCTATGCAGTTCATGCTGCCGAGGCCAGAAAAGGAGCCCGCAGGCACCTTCTTAATACGGTTGTCGTGGATGCGCAGCTCCACCAGCGAGGGTGGTAGGTTTTTGGGCACTGCTGTCAGCAGGTTCCTGGAAAAATAAAGTTTCTGTAGGTGCTTTAGCGGTGTGAAGGCCCTCAGATGAACTTTAGAGATCTGATTGTTGACCAGTGACAAAGCCTGGCAGGACAGAGAGAAACATAAACAAATCAGACATTACAATCCAAAGCTAAGCAAGTAATTAGTGGTGCTCAAAGTTGTATTTGTTATTGAGTTCTTATAGTTACTCACCTGTTCACTTGAATTGAATGGGTTTAATCCAAACCTCAATAACTCAAAACAAGTCAGCTTATGAATAATGTAAACTTGAATCTAACATGTTCTGAGGGTAGAAGGTTCTGGAATTAAAAAACTCTGTGGCTCTAATAAATAACCAGAATGATACTGTACACATTTAAATAATGAGGCTACTTGAACAGTTGACTTATGTTAATAAAATAAATTTGTGCATGGGATTTACTTTATAGGTTATGTAGTCCTTGCCTGCAAAACGTTTGAGAACCCCTGGAATACAGCACCCATTCAATGTACAATGTATGAAAAGTAGTACCCTAGTACCCTAATCTAGGACCTTTTGGTCTATTGGGGGAAATCAAAAGGGTTTCCCTGTCAGAAAAGGCTCCAAGAAGAACCCCCTTACAAAGCTCAAATCCTTAAAAAACAAAAGTACCTTTGAAGAACCATTTTGTATAGTGTATTAAATAAAAGCCATTTTAACAGTATATTCTTATTACATTTACTTGCCATGTTAAATATTGAGTTTGGATGGGGCTCTAAATACACGAGGAGGAAAAAAGTGCCTGGCTGTGAGTGCAGGACGGAACTAAAATATTCAGTTTGGCAGAAACCCACACTCTCAGAACAGCAGGGGCATTCTGTTGCAGGACAACATGGTCTGTTTCAACATCCTGTTGGATTGTTTTGTCATCTTTCCTCCCACATATTTTCCCTCCATCTATATACCTGTCCATATAGCACTGTAGTCCTTCAACATACACGCACGCACACACTCACACACATACTCAACTGAACACCATTCCACTCCCTTTGCAATTTTTGCACATTTCATTCTTAAACTGCTGCTAAAACACCATAAACAAAATACTGTATTGACCACCTGCATTCTTGTGGCTATCACTGTATTTATACTTTCTACCTGGCTGCTACTCCAATAACTGCAATGTCCATATATGTTATAAGCTTATCAGCTGAATACCATGTCATAGTATGCTATGTTTACATTTACAGCATTTTATTATTATATTGTTACATCTTTTTGCACAACCTGTTACATCTGGCACTTTATTCATACTAGAAACGTGTACTGGTCAGCGCTGCACTGTCTTTTACTGTGCCTATTGTCCTGTTTTAGTATCTATTGTAGTGTCTTGCGCTGTTTGCACATTATTGCACACGTGCACTTTATGTAATCCTGTGTAGGTCTGTGTAGTCTTATTTAGCTCTGTGTAGTCTCATGTAGTTCTGTGTTGTTTTATGTAATACCATGGTCCTGGAGGAACATTGTTTCATTTCACTGTGTACTATACCAGCTGTATATGATTGAAATGACAATAAAGCCACTTGACTTGAGCTGACTTGAAATTATTCCTAAAAAATATGCCCCTTCATGATCTGTCTTTCAGCCTTACTTACATAGAGATTACTGAGGCCTTTGAAGTCATTCTCCTTCAGCTCTGTAATGCGGTTGTTCTGCAGGTCTAGAAGCTTGGTGTCGGTGGGGATGTTTCGAGGGACTGAGGTCAAACCTGAACACAAACACAAATTGTATACGTTTTATTGTACAGCATTTCTATACATTTACAAGTGTGTGTACATATGCAAGTTTACAAGTGTGTGTACATATGACTGACAAATTTGGTAAACACATGCATAAAATTTTTCTGTTTCCTATGTTCTGTAAAGCTGCTTTGAGACAATGTCCATTGTTAAAAGCGCTATACAAATAAATTGAAATTGAAATTAAAATAAAATCTCAGTCGAATTCACAATCATGCAGACACACACACATCATTCCAGTGAGGACCTTCCACTGACAATTATTAATGCAGCTAATTAATGCTATGCCTACAGCTAAATCTAACCCTCACCTTCAGTAGCCAAAAGGAAATCTTTAGGCTCTTTTAGTGTTTTTTTTTTTTCATATAAAGTATCAGTTTTGAGGACCAGACAAATGTCCCCACAAGTTCAAAACTGTCACTTACAACTATCTTTGTGGGGACATTTGTTTTGATCCCCACCAAGATACGTAAAACATACACACTATAGTTGACCATATGCTCTCCAGCTGGTTTAGATTCACAGAAGCACTAAGGCCAGGGCTTCCTCTCTGTCAGCAAGTGAGAGCAAACAAATAAAAATGAAATGTAACACCCCAACTTTGACAGCCTCTGTCATACTCAGTGCTGAGATAGGAAGTATTTACTGTGAGCAAAAGCTTAGTGTTTTAAGGATGTTCCATGAACCATGAAGCTGTGTGTTTTACAGGCAGCAAAGTAACCACATGAACATTAACAGCAGTCAAACATACTGGCTTTAAATGGAGCTGCACTCAAGACTAAGCGGTAACTGTAACACAACTTATGGTAATATTATCTGTGGGTTTTGGCCATACCTATATTGCAGTAGTTCAATGGCATAAAACCTGCAGTAGGATATTCATGACCCCCAGTAGAGAGGAGTGAATTATACCAGCCCCTCCTCTACCTCTACCTAACTGCATTCATTTCCAGTGCAGTAAATGTTAAATAACTCCAGCTTATGGCTTAGAGGGGGTCAGAAATACATGAGAGGGAAATTAAAAACCACTCATCTTATTAGAGGCCATTTTATGCCAACAATAAGACATCATTATGTACTAGCTAGAGGAAGTGGTGGCTCAGTAATTTGAAAGTTATGTTTTTGAATCCCAGAACTGCCAGACAGCCACTCTTGGGCTCTTGAGCAAGGCTATTCTATATACGCTGTGCCATTAGTAGGGCACAACTAACTCAGAAAACTGAGACAGCCTTGTGTGCTGGTTGAAAATTTCGGGAGAATTTGCACATTATTTGCCAGTATCTTTATTTGTTTCTTAGCTGGTTTCCAACCTGCCACTCCAGAAAATCAACACTAAGACAACCCAGTCTGTCAACTTTTCACGGGTATCCAACAAATCTCCACAATCCAGCTGAGTTCCAACCACAACTCAAAACAACATTACACCCCAACTGCAGCAAACCAACCACGATGTCCCACAAATGTGCACTCCAAAAGCTGGCTTATATTATAAATAATTAACATCTTTCAGAAATAAACACAGACACCATTATGAGGTATAGCTTGTCAAAGAAAATATATATGGGATATTCTGGAAACAGGTTAAGTGCACAATTGGGTATTTCATTCATCTTCAGTAACCAATGTTCCAGAGACTATCCCAGGAACATTGGGCAGCACCCAGAATGGGATGCCACTCTATCACAGGGGACCATGCACACACATTCACACACTCATTCACACCTCGAGGCAATGTAACATAGCCAATCAAGATACTGGTATGTTTTTGGGAGGTGGGAGGAAACCAGAGAACCCAGGGGAAACCCACACAGACACAGGGAGAACGTGCACAGAAACTCCACACAGACAGTAACCTGAGGTCAGGATCGTACTGGGGATCCTGGAGCTGTGAGGTGCCATCTCTACCTTTGAGCTGCTCCAATTAGCTCCAATGGCTAAAAAGGTTTTTCAACTGCACTAGTTATACAGAACATATTGGCCTAGGTAAAAAAAAAAAAAAAAAAAAAAAACTTGTATTGTAGATCCTTTAAAGCTTTGCCAGAGGGACAAACAGTAAGAACCCTTGAGGCTGCTAAATGGAACTGTTTTGTCTAACAATGTATTTATCATAAAGCAAAGGACACACAAAGAGACTCCCATACACAAAATACACGCATACATAGAAATACACAAAAGAAAAATAATTTCCTGTGTTCTCTCTCTCTCTCTCTCTCGCTTTCCCTCTTCTCTTCTCACTGCATATGTTATTTATAGTGTCTATTTTGGAAACACTTGATTAATGACAATGCAATAATGACAAATATACACACAGTTTGCTGTAAAACAACATAATTCTGTTATTTCCCAGCAGTGCAAAGGAAAACAGAGGGAGGAGAACAGCCAACAGGAAGCATGTCTTTGACATGTGCTTCTGTTAACAAGGACAAGTGTCCCAACATTTAAAGCTTCAGGGGATAGATGAATCGTCAATTTTGTCCTTAATTTACAGACAAACAAAAGCTCTTCAAACTCTGCCTTTCAACATGCCTCTGTCTGCAGGACGTCCTTCTATTTCCTTTTTTTTGGGGTAAAATATCCTATGTCTGTCCCAAGAACAACATGAAATTTCTTCTTGCTTGCAAGGAAATTACACAGAAACATCTTGTTTGCCATCAAAGGCCACATTTCCTCCAGGCTATTTGGGTAAATCCCTAAAGAATGCCTGTCGTTTTCTGTTTGTCTCTCTCTCAGTCTAAGCACTCAGAATATCGCTTTTTACTGAGGGGTTGGGTTTATCGTTCAAACTTTCACTTAGCCTTTAAATGGGTTCCTTCCTTTACTGATTCATTTGCTTGTTTATTCATAACTAGGTATGCATCTCTCCTGCTCTCTCTCTTCTCCTTCAGGCGCACACACACAAACACACACACATACACTACTCACCTAGGTCAGAACACTGTACCACTTTTAGCTGACACTGGCACCCGAATGGACACAGTGGAACCTCAACAGGCGGCAGCTCTGTGGGCAGCACAGCTGAGCCATCCTCTTCATCCCTCATCATTACCGTCAGACCACCCCCATCGCCATCAATGTTAAAGTCCCAGAAGCCCCTCTGCTCAAAGGGCAGCGCCAGTGAGACGGAGGCCAAGCTGAACACACTCAGCAGCAGCAGGAGAGAGAAGTAGGAGAACATCACTGAGATTCTGACAGAGCACAAACACTTATGCTCAGACCTGCAAGAAAGAATTAGAGATAGGCAGAAATGAATGGAGAGTAAATGTGTTATAAAATTGAACTTTAGTATTCACATTAATATTTACAATTTGTGGACTTTTGAAAGTTATAGCTAGGTCTACTCTCAAAGGTGACTTTTGTACATAAACTCCCATAACCCAGCAGCTTGGTAAAACAGCGGTATAATGGAAGGTTGTTGTGCTACTATCCCTATGATGCATGTAAGATCATGAATGTACATGCTTACCTGCTAAAGCTAGCCTTTGACATTTGCAAGATGGGCCAACAGCTTGTCAAGCACAAAAAAATCTTTAGATGTAGGCTTCACAAATCTTCAGAAAAAAGTAATAACACTGCAACAGTGTGTAATGCAAAGATAATAGGCCTATTGTATTACATAAATTCAGACCAGCTTCTCTTCAGTAATGCTGCTTTTTTCCGTAAGCCAGCAAAGTCAGCAAGTCTGCTAAGCATCATTTTCAACAGAAACCTTTGAATAAATAGCCAAGTGCTTCACTGGTTGCTGCCATGCATAAATTTAACAGAGTAACAAACTACGCACCTGCACTGGAAATGAATATTAAATGGTGAGCATTTACATGCATGCTAATAATCCAACAACTACCTGATTTCCGCATTTCTATGCTATGATATCTTAATCATATGAAAGCCATTATAACATATTAAGAAATCCAAATATAAAGACACCTGGAATTCAGCGCAATCAGGTTATTCAGTGAAAGTACAGTGCAAGTACAGTATATGGTTAATCTTCCTCACTTGTGCAGACACATAACCATATAATGTGGCTCCCAAGTGGCTTAACAGAAAAGCATTCACCCTATTGTTGGAAGATTGCAAGTTCAAATCCTGACAATGCCATAGCCACCATTGGCCACGGATCCAATACAGTAAAACTGGTGCTGTTGTCTGTCAATCAGAGAGATACACTGAATAAAAACGATTGCAGTTATCGTCTCCTTCACGCCTGTTTAGCTGTGACACTGCATGAACAGCACAGGAAGACAAGGTGACAGAGCTGCACATTTCTTAGAGAAAGCATGAGTTAGTGCCTTTCCCTCCCCAGCTGGTAGCTCTCATGCGATAGTGGAGAATTAACAAGTACGTCTGAGAAAATAGGATAAAAATTTAAAAGTGCTAAAAGATTGTCTCTGTCTTGGGACCAGAATATAGACACATGGACAAGGTGCAATTTGCAACCATAAAAAGCTCCTAATTAACTGTTTACCACTAAAGCGCTTTAGCAATTAGCAGACATCTTTGGTGTGGAATGCACAACAATGTGAATTTAAAATGTAATATGCAGTATTATATTATAAAAAATAATAAAACCAGTTCCACTCTCATGGTGAGCAACAGGGTAACATGGTGTCCCAGGCCTGAGCCATGTGGGTGCCCAGAGGATCCAGTGAGCAGTTTAAGTAAATGTGTTCATTTAATCATTGCCAAATGTGATTTCACCATCAGAAATGCATTTTGAATAATAATTCTCATCAAGCTGTAAAAAATCCCCCAAGTTATAGCAGAATGGAGAAAATAATCAGAAAAACTGTGTGCATATGTGTGTCTGGGTCAGGACTGATTATACAGTTTATGGTGGCAGTGGAAAAGTCTAACAGGCCTTTACAAACACACAAGCTATTCATTAGACAGGAAAGGGGAAGGTGGGGTTATTTCTGTCATTCAGTCCGTATGTACTTGTCTGGGAGAGTGGACAGCAAGTTCATGATGTCATGCCTCAACCTGTTCCAGCTGAGGGTGATTGTGTTTCACTGTGACAGGAATTGAGATGAGCTAACAGTTCGCTAACAGTTCCCTCTGTGGCAAAGGAGTTAAATGTATATGCAGCCCTATAATTTGAACCTTTGAACCACTACAACTCACAACCAAATGCAATGTTTTCCTCCTGAATAAAATAAGAGTAATTTATTTTAACAGTATCGCAGTTGTTAATCTTGGGAATGGGATCAGAAGCACTCTTCTTCTCTGTCAGCATAAGCAAGGCAGCTTGACCTAGTCAGATTACTAAACCATCCTGTGAACCTCACACTTCCAAATTTGTAACAATTTGCATGACTCAGTTTGTATGAAAAGTGACAAAGTTTAAAGTTAGTGACAAGGTTATCATTTAAACTTTTTCTTACAACTTTATGAATGAAATCCAAAACACCACCCTTCTGCATTTGAATTTGTAAGTAAGTAGAAGAATAAACAGTTCCTCCATCATGTGGGCCATGCATTGAAGATGCTGTTTATGGTTGCCAAGGACACTGAGGTCTGGAGATCATGCACCTCCACTGGATCCATGTTGCATGGCAAAGTCTTTTGTAACAATGGACTCAGAGACGTTGAGTACGGATCCATATGCTGGAGGTTTGTTTAACAAAAATCAAGGTCAGGACAATCTGGGTCGATGCCAGAAATACACAGAACGCAAACAAATCCAAAAACAGTAGCAAGAGGCAAGGTCAGTGTGCAGAGCAGGGTCAAAATAACAAAAATTAAAATCCAACAACAACAAAAAAAGATCAACGGGCTAGGCAAGCAGCAAATTCGAGAAGATTCAAACAAGGTCATATATGAGATCACTATCCAAAAAATATGGCTCAGAACTTACATAATTGCAGGCAAACACTTTGCACAGAGTTCAAGTCCATGTGCTTTTTGAACTGGTTATCCAGCTCATTTCCTGGATTTGGATTTGAACTCTGTGTCAAGCAGTCATTCAGAATTCAGAGGAGGTAGCCCTTTGAGGCTCTGGAGGGAAATTGCCCAGGCTAGGTGTTACAGCATGAAGAGGCACAATGTAAATTATCATATGACCCACACCTAATATAAAATTTTCACTATTGATACACACTACAATTAATCTGACTACATATATTTTCATAGCTAATGGTTAAATATAAGAACATCTGAAAAAGTAAAGGCCCAATAAACACACAGATCCTATAGTGTGTTTTAATATTATCACCATTCTTTTGAATTCTTAACCTCACTCTTCAAGTGCGATGTTACAACATTCTTTCTGCTGCTGAGACAATAAATACAGCTGGACCATACAAGGGCAGGACCTTTGATCTGTCCCCCAAACAGCCCACCAAAGAAAAGGAAGTCTGGAATCTTCACTGCATATGTGCTTTGCAGTCTTATTACCTTACTGGGTATTACAGTCTGAACTATTATTTATGGTGACAAGTCAACACTATGAAAGAGCGACTCATCACACTGTTTAAAAACTGAAAAGTGGAGCCATTTCTCTCATTCTGTTGAATTAAATATAATTTAAGGAAAAAAAAAAACATTATACGGTATGTTCCTATTTGTAAAAATAGCTGCTAAATTATACCATACTCCCAGTTTGGCTTGGCCGGAGGAATGCCGGGACCAAGAAAAAATTACCCATTGGTCTCTGCATCTTGCTTGCCCTGCAGACTACAAAATACATTATAACCGTTGTAGCACCATGTAGTGAATAAGTATATATTTTTATAAAAAGGAAATACAGCTATACACAACTTTTCTCAGGGACATTTTAATCAGCTACAACACATAGCAAGACCTGGTGGTGTTTTTATGGTGTGGGAAAACTTTAACCAAGAATCTGATCAGCAGGCTATTTCTGCAGAATCTAAATACACAGAGATAGGGTCAACTGTAATTGGTAGCAGAAAGATCTGACTGTAAAATCCTATTTACATAAATAAAAAGAGATGAAAAAAGTAGAAGAAAGGGAAGCCTCACAAAAATGTCTGTCTTTTGCAAATGCACACAAAAAGTTAAAAGTTAGACCTGACCCACAGAAGGACAAGGGTTACACCAAAGAATGGTTTCTCCTGGTAATTACTTGACCGCATTCCCCTTCTCCAGGGGCTGCAAGCAACTATTTCTGTCACCCCATCCAGGCACTGTGGTAGTCTTAGTGGTGCAGTGGTGTGTGAGAGAAAAAAAAAAGAAATAAAAACAGAACAAAAGAAGAATAGAGTGCAATGTGAAGGGAACTATAGTGAGAGAGCTTATCTAAAAGACAATGAACATGCAAATGGTATGAAAATGATATAATAACTCCAATGCAAATGCACAGGTTTGAATAACTTCTTGCACAATGTAGACAATGTGTTCACATTATGACTCTGAAACAAGAATGGGTTTTAACCTTCAAGAATGTGCGTCACTGCTCATAAAAGGTTACAGTTTTAATACATCTGTTATAGTCTCCACCTAGTCTGAGGACTACAAACATGAATGTAAAAATCTTTCATTAAAAATACAACTCTCCAGACATTAGCACTCTTTTGGATTATATTTGATTCTCACAATGACGTAGAAAGCAGTCAGCAAATGAGCCTTCTCTAGGTAGCTAGGCATGTTTGATTACTATAATAAAACAACAATAAGTAATCATTTCCTCATTGATTTTTATTTTTGTGTCTGAAACGCGTTCACAAGTTGAAACCCAAACTAACAAGAAGGATTGTCAAGATCATCACATCATCATCAAAAGTCACTCTTCTGCAAGGAACAGGGACAGCTCAAGTCTCAGGTCCCAGTCATAAGGGCAACTCAATTCGATTCTGAAGCCATCATATTGGTGACACAGTGGGAGTGATGGAGAAAAAGATAGTGTTTTTTAATAGCAACTCTCTCCTTGCTAGGGGATATTTTGAATTTCTCAAAATAAATAACACAACAACTAGGGCTTCAATTTTCAATAATTCAGTATTCCTACACTCCTGGCAGACATCCGCACCAATCATAAACATATTCATTTAGATACATAAAAATAGTTGAAGTATTAGATAAATATGGGAAGTAAAGTTGAATGTCCAGTAGTGATAACACTAACATTCAGTTAGGATAATTACACAATTTCTGTCAGTGCCAAGCCAAGTTTAGAAGGAATAAAACATATAATTATTACATATGTCGCTATATAAGGAATTGAACTGACCATTATGTAACTTCATTTACCAGCAGGGCAACAATTTCCACCGATTTCCTGTGTCTTTGACCCATTTGAGTGACACCAATGGTTAAAATAGACAATTATTTAATACATGACTTTTATACTCTCAGTAATATTATTGACATGCCATTATATAAAATTTCCTACACTGTACTTCCCTTAGTGGAGTGCATTCACTGTTCTGCTCCCTTACTAACCATTGGGTGGTTCCTAAATATGAATGCTTGGCTGGAATTAACTACACTCTCAGCTGTAATTTGGTGACTTGTGTCCCTAAAAAAGCCCCTGTCTGGCAAAGTGTGTGACACCACTCTTTTTGGATGTGGTGTCTGGCTTGAAACTCAGCACAAATTAGTCTAATCAGCAGAAAACAGAACCAACTCCTAGGCCTGGTGACATTTCACAAGACCAATTCACACAGTCACAAATCATTGGAAACTGTTTAGTGCTATTGATACCGTTGGTGTGCAAGGTTGTGTAATTAAAATTAAAAAAATCTATTTCCATGACTTGTTTGAAAAGGACAAAAGGCAGGGTGAGAGGGGGATAGAATGTAGAGAGAAGACTGAAGTTATTAAGATAGAAAATCGTATTATCTCCTCTCCTCTCTACGGCAACTGCAATTAGTTCAAACACGGGTTGTGTCACTGTGAGTCTAACAAGTTGCACATACATACAGTGCCTTGCATAAGTATTGACCCCCTTGAACTTGTCCACATTTTGTATGCGTAACAACCCGGAAATGAAATAGACTTAACTGGGATTATATGTCATGAATCTACAGAAAGTAGCCCATAACATAAGTATGTGTGTGTGTATTATAGAATATTTTGTGTAAATTCATGTTATGTAATCCCTAGTATGTCCATTTCAGTTCCAGGTTGTAACACTACATATGGAAAATGGGGGATAAATACTTATGCAAGTCACTGTTTTTCCCAGATTCTTGTGTCTGATAATACTTATTCAGATGCTGTGATCTGTGCCCTAGGAATATATTTAAAGATAGACTTAGAGGTCAGAGTCAGATGCTCTTCACTTCTACATCCCAAAGCCAGGGGTTGCAGTCTACAATAGACAGCGCCACACTTTTCCTTTACATGCTTTCTTTCCTTTCTGTCTTAACAGCTAACTGCTTTTTTCATACCATGGGCTGAGGCAGGGGTGCCGTAAGGGGTCAGAAACCTGGGGGTCCAGAAGTAGACAGGGGCCATGGAACATGTGAATTAAGCACACGTGTCTGTTGAAATGGGGTTGGGTGGAGGTCTAGTGTAAGCTTTTCTCACAGGGGCCCAAAATTTTTTCAAGGGGGTCCAGATATGATGGCTTCACTTTATTTATAGTCATGTTCTTAACCTCATACTATTATTTTCCCATGAACTTCAACAACATTTTGTGTTGTTATAACGGTATTAGTCACATTTTGCTTCATTCTATTTTATTTGATTTGCCAAATCTTACTCATAGTAAAAATATTTATTCATCCTATGAGTAAGATTTGGCAAATCAAATCGAATGAAGCAAAATGTGACTAATACCGTTATAACAACGCAAAATGTCTTTGAGCCACTGTCATGAAGATTTCATCAGAGAGTGTATTTAGCATTTTTGGTTGTTGAGTTTTGACACTATAATCTAATAATCAAATAGAAAACATAAGATGTAAAGCAACAATTGCAGAGAAAAAAATCATATGTATACATATTTTCCACTTCCCATCATATCATGCTGGTTGTATGAATTTTGCTTTTTAGGATTAGTACTGGATTACTGGTAAATTACATGCTGAAACCATCACATTTGACACAAATAACCTAAGACAACACTATTCATGTAGTTTCATAAAGTATTACAGTAAGTCAAATCAGATTAAGTAATTAGGGGTTTAGCTATGAAACTACAAAACATATCTACCCTGCTGAAAAAAAAACAACAATAGAAACCATCACAGAACTTCTAATGGTTTCCACTACAAATACCATTACAAACCATCAAACTAACCATTAAAACCATTACCATTACTGGTCCTTAATGGTATCCACTAGATACAACATGCCACCAATAGAAGGCAACAAATTACCAGTAGAGACCCACAGGGACCATTACAGTTTCCATTAAAAGCAATACAACTCCCATTATAACCATTAAAACCATTACAAATACAAATGAGTTCTTTTTTTTTTTTTTTCCCAGCAGGGTATGATGGCTTAATAATAAATGTGTGATGATTTTGGCATGATGCTAGTTAATGATGATAAGCTTCAGTGATTTTTTACCTCCATGAGCTCTGAACATGTCCAGTCAATATTTGAGGTGAGTGCAAAATGTCTGTACTGATTTTGTTTCTGTGAGTGATTCCTTTAAATGCACCTGAGCGTCCTGTTTCTGAATTATGCACTGGAGCGACATCTAAAGACCCTAAAACACATTACCACAAAACAACAACTAACACATAATATTAGTGCACCTCGTATAGCAGACAGTCTACCACATGTATTAGGATGTATCTGGGCTAAAGTGACGTCAATACTTCTTCACTACTGCTTCAGCATTAGTGGAGCTAAACAATAGCATTCAGTAGCATTCACGCCAATACTACATACAAGTTACTGAGATTAACTATTTAACTATATAACGAATTGACTACTGAGATATTAGGAAATATACAGATAAAAAACGTTAAGTTATTCTCAGTAACCATGTTAATTTAAAAAATAAGCACAAGCTCCAAGGATAAAGTGCAAAAAAGAAAGAAAGAAACACCAAACTTACCTTTGGTTAAACAGCAATATCCCCAAATTCTCTCTCAGCGTCAACAATCACTGTCACTTCGAATAGTCAAAATTCTGTTGCATAAGAATTAGTAGTATTTTAATATTTTGCTATCACCCAAGTAAAAGGAGCTGTCTCAGTTTTTTCGGGGTGTCAGGTCTGTATTCTGCAGCAGAATGGACGACTGAAAGTCCTTCACAAACTTAGGAAATAACGGAGGAGCTGCAGCTGGAGGAAGTTCAGCCCAAAACTTCTAGCAACCTCTCCCACACAGGATGCTCAGAAAGCACTGAGAGTGACTGCACATAGCCTGTAACACACTAACACTACACAAAACGCCTTTATAAACTATATAAATGTGTATTAGTTATCTACTGAGCCTGTACTCAGGATAATCTATTTATTAGGATATTAGCTAATGTAATACGCGCTAATGGCTATTTGTTTCTACACTTGGATTAATGACTTCTGTGATCCTTTAGCTACAATTCAACACAGTTAATGATTATTATCTCTTATTATCAGATCTCAGTATGGGTCCCTGTGTGCTCAATTTCCACTTTTTTCACTTTTTTTTTTTACTTTATTTTGTTCACTTTCACTTTGTTTTCATACAGAAACATAATCTACATGAAGCCATGAAGCTGGTTTATTTGAAGCCTCTTATTTTTAGAATAATAAATTTAAAAATTGCTATAGTGTCCCAGTGTTTTGAAAAGTTCATTCAAAGCAGTTAGGTATTGTGTGTTCTAAAGCAGTGCTCCCCCTAGTGTCTAAACATCTCACTGCACTAAAACTTTTATTTAAAAGTGAAGTGACGTGTGGCCAAGTATGGTGACCCATACTCTGAATTTATTCTCTGCAATTAACCCATCCAAGTGCGCACGCACACAGTAGTGAACACACACACACACCCGGAGCAGTGAGCAGCCTTTTTTTTTTTTTTTGTTTGTTTTTTTTTGCGGGAGCAGTTGGGGGTTCAGTGCCTCGCTCAAGGGTCTCCCCTCAGTTGTGGTATTGAGGGCGGAAGAGAGCGCTGGTCATTCACTCCCCCCACCTACAATCCCTGCCAGACCTGAGACGCGACTCCACGACCTTCAGGTTACAAGTCCGACTCTCTAACCATTAGGCCACGACTGCCCCGAATTACTTGACAATTAATTAAATAGGAATCACAGTCAGTAAAAGACAAGAAAAGATTGAGTTCCTTCCTGTTACTTCCATTGGCATTTTTTTTCCTCTGTGGTGTCTGCGATCAGGAAACCATTAAAACATAGCATGAATAGGGCAGAAGAACCACAAGGAATTGTGTGTTTAGAAGCTGTGTGTTTAGAACCTGTGTTGCACACTTCAGGGTTAGTCATAGTTGTGGTCTCGAACCACAAGAACGATTCGGACTCAGAAACGATGCTCTTATACAGTCAGTCTGATACTATACAGATGCACTTCCAGTTCCAAACTTCAGTGCTGGGTGTCCCTCAGACTTTCTTCTGAAACAGCAACAAGATGTCTCTCAAAAAGAATGCAGCGGGAAGTGTATTTCTAACTGTATTATCACTAGAACCTGTTGTGGTGACGTTACTGTTAAAAAGCAACCTTAGCTAAGACAAGCATGCATGCATACTCACATAGGCACACACACACACACACACACACACACACACATGCACCTTCAGATATGTAGCTTTTAGCTATACATTAAAGGAGCATGGAATGGATTAAGCCCGAACAATATAAATATGATTTCCAGGATTGATCATCACTTAATTAATTCATAATCTCAAGTAGCAAATCAGCCCTGTGCATTGCATAATGCTGATTTATTTCTACAGCCTGCTTCTTATTTCCCACTGGCAGCATGTGTTGTAATTCAGTTTAGTTTTGATTAAGTCCTCCTTAATACTAGCATTCACTTACCCATGACACACTGAGACCTATGTGCACTGACTCACTGTATTTAAAAATTTTGCTGTACTTAAAATGTAGGTTCATTTTCCCATGTGTATTTTACAAATACAAATATCAATCCAGGTACATGTACTCAATGATAATCATGTGGTATTTAGAATTATTTATTTATTTATTTATTTATTTATTTTTTTGACTTTGTACTTCTAAATATTAACAAATAAGTATGTATTCATAAGCATAAACAAATATATGTTTGAAAAAATGAAACTGATAGAGAAAATAAATATATATAAAAAAAATATTAAAAATATACTAGCGTGAGTCAAATAAAAACCTTACTTATATACACACCGATCATTAAAACCACTAACAGGTGAAGTGAATAACATTGATTGTCTCATTACAGTGGCACCTGTCAAGGGGTGGGATATATTTGGCAGCAAGTGAACAGTCAGTTCTTGAAGCTGATGTGTTGGAAGCAGGAAAAATGGGCAAGTGTAAAGATCTGAGTGATTTTGACAAGGGCCAAATTGTGATGGCCAGATGACTGGGTCAGAGCATTTCCAAAATGGCGGGTCATGTGGGGTGTTCCCGGTATGCCGTGGTTAGTACCTACCACAAGTAGTCCAAGGAAGGACAACCAGGGAACCAGTGATAGGGTCATGGGTGCCCAAGGCTCATTGATGCGTGGGGAGCAAAGGCTAGCCCATCTAGTCCAATCCCACAGAAGAGCTACTGTAACACAAAATTGCTGAAAAAGTTCATGCTGCCTATGATAGAAAGGTGTCAGAACACACAGTGCATTGCAGCTTGCTGTGTATGGGGCTATGTATCTGCAGACCATTCAGAGTGCCCATGCTGACCCCTGTCCACCACCAAAAGCGCCTACAATGGGCACGTAAGCATCAGAACTGGACCATGGAGCAATGGAAGAAGGTGGCCTGGTCTGATGAATCACATTTTCTTTTACATCATGTCGATGGCAACAGGATGCACTATGGGAAGAAGACAAGAAGGCAGAGGCAGTGTGATGCTCTCTGGGCAATGTTCTGCTGGGAAACCTTCGGTCCTGGCATTCACGTTGATGTTCCTTTGACACATACCACCTACCTAAACATTGCTGCAGACCAAGCACACCCCTTCACGGCAACGGTATTCCCTAATGGCAGTGGTCTCTTTCAGCAGGATAATGCATCCTGCCACACTGAAGAATTGTTCAGGACTGGTTTGAGGAACATGATAAAGATAACCCAAATTCCCCAGATCTCATTTCGATCAAGCATCTGTGGGATGTGCTGGACAAACAAGTCCGATCCATGGAGGCCCCACCTCGCAACTTACAGGACTTAAAGGATCTGCTGCTAACGTCTTGGTGCCAGACACCACAGCACCCCTTCAGAGGTCTTGTGTCTAGTTTGGGTGAGTCTGTGCCCATGATAGCCTCAGATTCCTGTTCTTGGCTGACAGGAGTGGAACCTGATGTGGTCTTCTGCTGTTGTAGCCCATCCACATCAAGTTTTTATGTGTTGTGCATTCTGAGATGCTTTTCTGCTCATCATGGTTGTAAAGTGTGTTTATTTGAGTTACTATAGACTTCCTGTCAGCTCTGACCAGTCTGGTCATTCTCTTCTGATCTCTCACATCAACAAGGTGTTTCAGCCTGCAGACCCTCCACTCACAGAATGTTTTTTATTTTTCACACCATTCTGTGTAAACACTAGAGACTGTTGTGTGTGAAATTCCCAGGAGATCAGCAGTTTCTGAAATACTCAAACCAGCCCATCTGGCACCAACAACCATGCCATGATCAAAGTCACAGAGATCACACTTTTCCCCCATTCTGAAGTTTGATGTGAACATCTGACCGAAGCTCTTGACTAGTATCGGCATGTTTATGCATTATGCTGCTGCCACATGATTGGCTGATTGGATGACTGCATAAATGAACAGGTGTACAGGTGTTCCTATTAAAGTGGACGGTGAGTGTATATTCAAGATGTTTTCACTTGCTGTCACGTTTTGCAGAGCTTACCATCTTGAATCTGTAATTGCCAACAACAGCTTACTCAGCAAAGTACTAAACTTTTTTACTTATCAAATTGCTTTTGAAACATATCTTTGTTTTTGCTTATGAATACATACATTTTGTTCATATTTATAAGTACAAAGTCAAAAAACATTATGTGTATAAATTTGAAACATATATTCCATTATTCTGGAAGTAAATTATATAACAAAAGCATCCAAATGCTTATTTCCTCTCACCGTACTGAACATTTGGTTAACATAATATGAAACATTAAGCAACCACTTCAGATGTTACCATCTTACTTGCTTACCAGTGTACTTGCTTCACACAGTACTGTAGGTAGTGTCTAGACTAAATGGGGCATCAGCATCTTCCTTGCTCAAATGACTGTAACCAGTGAACACGCAATTCATCACATATCCAGTGAAACACAAAATGGATTCTTACCACTTAGCAGTGAATACAGCTTTCTGGTGCAAACATTCTCTCTGGGACTTTAGGCAATCTGTTTATTTGTATCGCAGAGCTTAAGGGTTATAATGAAACCACTGATGAGATATACACTGCCCTCCAAAAGTTTGGAAACAAAATAGGGTTTTTGGGCAATATCAGCATAAATCCTCTTTAGTTAGTGACCATTTTGCATTGATAATAAGGGACAACACAAACTATGAAAACATATTTTATTAAATAAAAAGTTTATGAACATAAACATGAACATAACATAGAAAAATACTCAAATTTTGGATTCATCAAAGA
>CM040990.1:10468922-10543263 GCA_022985145.1 Pangasius djambal | reverse complement strand
CATCTTTGGGCAATCCTCCAGGAGGCTTGGAGTAATATATCAAGTCAATGTTTGAATAAACTGACTGCTCGGATGCCTAGTGTTGTCCCTTATTATCAATGCAAAATGGTCACTAACTAAAGAGGATTTATGCTGATATTGCCCAAAAACCCTATTTTGTTCAGGCGTTTCCAAACTTTTGGAGGGCAGTGTAGATCAAATCTTTGCAAGAATATCCTTGAGTACATCATGCTGTTAAGACATCATGAATATGTGATGAATCAACCAATGTCTTTTACTGTAATTCTTGTCTTTGTTTTTGTATGTATCTCTTGCTGTTCTGCTCTTCTACTCACTTTTGGGTGCTATGATTATTCAATTATATTAATGTATAGGCCTAAGCTCCTGTCTGACAAATCAGGGGACACTTTTGATTGTGGATGATTGCATGCCTTTTACACACACTCCTTCAAGAACAACAATGGGTGCAAAGAATATACCTGGTTGAAAAGGAGAAGGGAGCAGAACATACTGTCACTCTGGAGCCACCCTTGAACAGGGAGGGCGTCTGAAACAACACTTATCATCTATATTTTTAATACTCTGGAATACAGTGGTTTTCCCTGGATTAATATTTTAAAGCATCCTAAAGGTTGTGCCACAGATCCATGAATGCTTTGACTTATGACTAAGAAACAATATCTTTTACAAGCCTTTCGCAGAGTCAGGCACATGTTATGTTACTAGCAAATTCATCCACTCATTTGCCACATGCACTCTAATTTCCACTGCCGTCATGTGTCCCTCTTTCCTACACAATGTGATTGTGGAACGCTGTGTCTGTGTTTGTGTTGTTCTGCTCCATGTGTAAACTGGCCACAGGGGCTTATCGGCATCTGCACCTTCTCCATCTCCTCAAATAATAAACACAGGAAGCTCCTGTTGCTGACCAAGGGTATAAAAATGAGGCAAAAAAAACTTTATTTCATTTCATGGAAAATGTTTAAAAAATTAACATAATTCATATGAATATATAATTCATACATACTCATTTATAAATGTGAAGTAAAAAAAATCATATAGTGTTTTTTAAAAAAAGATCTAGAGAAATTGTAGGGGTTTTTTTTGTTTGTCTGTTTTTGCCAGATTACTGTACATGAAGAACCATAGTGTTGCAGTGGGTAGTGGAGAGCTCCTGGTTACTGTCTATGTAGAGTTGTTTATGTTCTCCCTGTTTCCGCGTAGGTTTCCTCCAGGTTGTCTGGTTTCCTTCAAACTTCCAAAAACATATCAATAGATGTATTGCCTACTCTTAATTGCCCCTAAGTATGAACATGTGTGTGCATGGCAACTTGCAGTGGACTGGTATCCCATCCAATGTGTATTCCGGCCTCACACCCAGTGTTTTTGAATAGGCGCTGGAGCCACCACAATCCTGGCCAGGATAAAGTGGTTACTAAAGATGAATGAATGAAATTCTGTACATCATCGTCAGCCAGCTGTTTTGCTTGTTATATCACTTGATATACATGAAAAATTGGGTGCCGCATTGCAATGGGCTGGTGCCCTGTCCAGGGTGTTCCTGGGATAGGTCCTGGAGCAGGATATAGACCCTGACCAAGATAAAGTGCTTACTGAAGATTTAGATACTGAATAGTTGGGTGCTATTTTCCTTTACAAAATCCCAAGCAGGAGTTACATTAATCATATGATGGGTCAGATGTGTAGAAGACTATTAGCATGATTACTGGGGCAGTTTTTTTTTTTTTTTAAATCAGAATACAAAAGAGTTTGTTTACTTTTTAACAAGTGAATTGTTTAGCAATTTCGAATAATCTATGAAATTCCCTTTTAATATCATATTGATAGGTGAGATGCCTGCACCTGATTATGGTACATCTGAGTATTAAACAAGTGTTTCACAAATGAGTATTTTGTCACTCTTAAATCAAATTCAGCTTTTGATAACATTGTATGAACTGTGGAATGTTTCACTGGCCTTGTGTACATATGCGTGCTTACACAGATAATCTTTTTTGAAGAGCCATTATCCTTCAGCAGCTGTTGAACTCTTGCATGCCTAAAACAGAGGCTTGATTTCTAAGCCCTTGCCACATGCAAAAACAGTCTGAGGTGGTACAGTGAATCTCGGCATGTTTAAACAGGGGCCATATATCTTCAGTGCTCTGATTTTTCCTCCTCCAAGAAATTCAGACCAGTCACAGTGGGAGGAGGAAGGCAGGACAGTTCTAAAGCTGACAACACTGATGCTTGTATGTTGGAATACTATAAGAGTTGCTGTCCTTTAGATGGTCAGCAAGAGTAAGAAAAGAGAACAAGGAGTACAGATGAAGATACTGCTGCTGAACCACGACATTTAATATGACATTTTCTGAAATGAGGCCAAATGCTACCCAGCCTGACATGCTCTCTAAAAACAAATTAGGGTGTGAAGAGCAAAAGCATGCCTAGAATGGATGGGTGCTTTCTGAGACAGCCACGCTCTCACTAAAACAACTGTACAATTATGTGGAATTGAGATAACCGCACACAGTTGAGGCAACGGGGGAGTTTAGAGACGTAGCGTGTGATTACATGTTCAGCAAAAAAGGAAAACCAAGTTGCTGTCCTCTACATTACTGTAACAGGGTTAGGAGGGTGGTTAGGTGCTCAGAGCTGTGTTGTACAATCTGAATTTTGCAGATAGAAGCTGCATTTTGTCACTCAGGGGCCACTCAGTGTTTTGGCTGAGACACTTAAAACAATCTTAAAAATAGCAGTTTTTCCTTGTGTGACTTGCTGGGTGTGCATGATCACCTGGGTACAGTGTGGATCTTTTTTTCTTCTCCATTTTCATATCACACCTTTTTTTTTTCACCTCAATTAATCCTTATCTAGCTTTTAACTATTTTAGGTGCTGTTACACTGCTAAATACTTTTTCTTGACATAAAAGTGAGTCAAAATAACTTCCACTTCAGCCTATTTGCCTTGTCTTTCACCATTAGTAGTTATTTTGTGTGTCCAGTATTCTGTGTGCTAGACCTTTATGGAGTTTTGTTCGCAGATTAGCTGTCTCTGAAAACTTTGTAAACATAGCGGAAAATTTTAGTTCGCTTTGGCTTATGCAAACATTTACACACAATTTTACTAAAAGATTGATAAATGAGGCCCATTGTGCAGAATAATCCAAACACACTATGTCAGATGTAACTTTTCTGCATTGTGGCATTTGTGCCATAGATAGAGCACTGACAATATTAGCTAGACATTAACCCTTCTGGAACAAAGACTGATTGAATGCAGATTGAGTCAACATTCATATGAGGCACAGTGTCATCTCTGTTATGTGGACTTTTGAACATAGAGAAATGGCAAAAAAGCTACAATCTTTTTTGGGCTTTCTGGCCCATGTTAAGTGTTAAGTCACTTACCTTTAAAGAATATTTTGAGATGTCTTGTTTATATTTTAAATTAGCTTTGTAGGTGACAAATGAGAATTTGGATAACTTACGGGTGTCCAATCTTGGGTTTTGGTGAATTGCTACCACTGGGACAGACAGGTAAATATGGAAAATTATGATTCATGGAAAAGTACATAGACCAGAGAGAAAATGAATTGAACTGGATGTTCTGTTGGTTTTTAAAAGTTAGGTCTTCTCAGTTTTTTGGTTATGAAAAATGTATTAGATTAAATGTTTACTGTAATAAATTGGTGCCTTATTTATTTATGTACAGAACTGTCTAGAGTGGTCAGAAGAGAGAGGAGGCTTACTGAGTAATTGAACCCGTATGAAGGAGAAGGAGGAGTATACGCAGAGGAATGAGAGAGCCTAATAGAGATAAGTTGTAAACTCTGGGGAGACACAGGGGATTAGTGAAATCTGTGTCCTTGTACAAATCTTGCTGGCCTTGGTTACCATCAGAATGTGGAAAGTGAGAAGGTAGGAAGGGGGTGGGACAAGCAAACAAGAAAAACATTGTATACTAGGGAAGTCAAATTGGCACATGAAGATTAAGACTTAAAAGAATCAATTTAGACATTACACACTGTGGGATTTAAGCTAATGACAAGTCAGAGAACACTGAAAACAGTGATTGCATAGTGAACAGAGCTGGCCAGGCATCATTGCCGTTGTGGGTTTTATATGCTAAAGAGGAGCTCGGAAAGGTCCCCAGCTTGGAGCTCAATGTCTGGACTTAATTTCTGTTACAGAATTTCTTCCTCCATTTCTCCCCTGCTGCTCAGGGAGTGGAGTGGCTATAAGAACATGGGCATTGTTTTCTGCTAATGGAGCAGCCACTTGGTTATAAAAGCAAGTTTTTTTTTATTTTGGTCCTCCTGAGGAAAGCCAAATAATCACCCTCATCACTCACTCACCCACCCACACGTGCGCATACACACACACACACACACACACACATACACACACACACACACACACACACACACACACCTTGTGCCTTTGTGGTATTACTGTTGACACACTTGACAGAGTTGCTCTCCTGTGGAGGCTCTGAATCTAGAGTGACCTGCATAGAGTCTACATTCATTCTACAATTCTCTAATATCATAAGTTGTTTCTTTTGTGTAACCATTGCACCCTTTTGTGTCCCATTATTGTCGGATTATTCACTTTCAGTTTTCTTTGTGGAATTAGTTCATACTTCATGTGATGATCTGAATAGTTTTATAATTATAACTATCATACATCTAGTTTGTCATGTTTCCCAAATTAAAAAAAGAACATAATATTGATAATCATATTGGTAGCAAGTGTAAATGCACATTTGTATTTAAGACACTTTACAGACGTACAAACATTTAGCCAAAGAGTTATATTATAAGTACTGATATGAACAAATATTAGAACAGCACTGGCATCTCTTCCAAAAAGAAAAGTCACTTCGTTAGAAGCGAAGATACTGCAGTGGCATAAAGACTGGAATAAGCAGATGTCCAGAATACACAGAAAATAGCGCCAACTGTGTCTTAAGAAATACAGATAAATACCCTGAATCACGCCTTTGAATTAAATAGTTAAATAAAAAATTCAAATTAGTGTGTGCTTTTAAACTCAACAGCAAGCAGATGAGATTTGAAAGATGCAAGCTGCAGAACTTTTACACAATCTCATTATGAGTCTGCGGCTCCAGTATGACCCTCTGAAGGTCAGGGATGCAGGACAGCGCCTTTCGTGGGATCCTGTTCACATCGATGTAGTTGTTCTCCAGGTGAAGAGCCAACAGGGGAGACGAGTTAGTGAGAGTGATTTTACACACAGACTTCACTGGAACAGCACTGGAACACATCATTTACGTACAGAGTTACATACACATAAATCTCTAACAAATATTTTACCCTACATGTTTCATCATCTAAGAAAGAATTTGAGTTCCAAATATTATATTGACCCTTTCTAGTAGTTGATGAGCTGTACGGTTCAGCATGGCTATAAACTGCAGGGCTGTGAAAACATTGTGAGCAGGAGTTATGTTCTCTATATTTGAATCCACACAATTACTGGCAAGCGGCCAAAGGAAATACTTTTTTTTTAACTAGTCTGGAGTTTTCAGTGCTTTAGGTAGGGTATGATTACCATGAGAAGGTAGAATAACTAAAACGTGGAGACAAGCTTATGGTTTTGAAATGCAAACCAGCTGCTGAAACTAGGTTCTGAACAACATGCCTAATGATTGAATTATGCAAGAGAGGGAAAGGATAGGAATAAATGAGAACAACGGGAGTAATCTGGTTTTTATTTTAAAGAATATGGTCTACATGCCAAATTGAGGAGTTCTGCAAACTTCTGAGATGGTTCTACAATGTACAATTTGAAGCTAGCATCGTACAATAATTAACATATCCTTAAAGGAATAGTTCAGGGATAAGTCAAATTTGCACAATTCATTAATTCAATATATGAAGATTTGGGCATGTATTTCTGAGACATACTTCCATTTCTTGTAAGCTACATTAGCTTTGTAGATGTAGTATCAAACATGTCTTAGCTTATTAACTACATTTGCCTTGTGGAAAGTTGTGTAAATTGGATTTTTCACTGAACTGATGCTGCTGGTACTGCTGAGGTTAGGTGATTAAAGATGATATGATGGATGATTTGTGAGCTGATCACTGACTGTTTTTTTTTTTTTCAAAAGAAGGTTGAAAATGACCAAGTCTATTCAGTTATTTAAAATAATTATGCTTATCAATACAAGCTTGATTTTTGCATAGCGATAGCACCCTTAGATATATACTTGTGAAGAGGTGCACTTTATAGCCAGAACTGTAATATGAGCACTTGTAATCAATCAATGAACAATCTACACAGCTTCTGTGTGTTTACTATCAGTATCTTACTTGATGGGTCTGTTTAAAGGCTGCTAATGGCTCATACAGTGGTGACTTTACTCACACTCACCTGATAAGATTGTGATCCAGCCGCAGCTGATGCAGGTTCTTGAAGTAACGAATGTTTGGTGGGACCCTCTCCAGCCTGTTGTTGTCCAGGAGGAGCTCCTCCAAAGTTTTATAAGCTCCATGGAAGGCCTTCCCTAGCAGCCCCTGCTCCAGTAGCTGGTTGTGAGAGAGGCGCAGTGACTGGAGGCCTGGCCGCAGGTGGCTCAGAGTGTTGGGAGGGATGGACTGGATGAAGTTGTGCTGCAGGGAGAGCTGTTGCAAAACTCTGGGCAGATGAGCAGGGATCATGTACAGCTGGTTGTGAGACAGGTCCAGAGTCTTCAGCTTCCTGAGTATGTGTAAAAAGAACAAACTAGATTTACTATAGGATATGCACCAAAACAATATGTGTAAAGATTTCGACACAGTAACCAGTAATTATAACACCAATAGACCTGTAATATTCAAGCTTTGCTAAATCATCCATTGTTTTTCTTATACTGTTTGTGCAGGGTTTTATGTTCTTTACATGTTTGTGTGGGCTTCCTCTGGGTTCTCTGGTTTTCTGAAGGTGAACTGGCTACCCTGATTGGTGTGAATGAGTGTGTGAATGTGTATGGTGCTCTGCAATGGCCAGGGTGTGTCCCCACCATTGGACCCTGACTAGGATAAAGCAGATACTGAAGACAAATGAGTTTTAAAATTAACCCCTAAAGTTGTTTTCATATGAAACTAAGAGAAATTATAGTCTATGGTCAGCATACAGATGCTGCCCATAATAATACATTTTTTCCCTTTTCTCTGGATTCCCTTTCATCTATGTCAATGATTGGTAGTTGTAGCTACATTTTATTTAAAAAAGAAAGAAAGAAAGAAAGAAAGAAAAGGCATTAAAATAATATAAAAAAGTCATAGTATTGGGCCATCAGTGTAAGGATCATGTTCCACTGGTAATATATACACATACAAATGGGTGACAAATTTAAAATTGAAAAAAAAACGCCCAGTGTAGTAAGATATTGAGCTGCCAGAACAGCTTCAATGCATGAAGACATAGATTCTCCTGGAGGGAGGAAGACTATTTTTCTAAATGATATTCCTTATATTTGTGTTATATAAGAGAGTGCAGTCTAACATGTCAGTCCAAAATCTCCCATAGGTGTTTAACTGGGTTGAGATCTGGCAACTCTGAAGGCCAAAGCATATGATTTACATAATTTTCATACTCATCAATGGGGACACAGTCATCTTGGAAGAGATCACTCCCATCAGGATAGAAATGTTTCATCATATTAAGGTGACCAGTCAGAATAACCCTATGTTGATTTGTAGTAATTTTTCTTTCTAATGGCACAGATGGAGCCATGTCCTCCACAGCATAGCAGAGCCACCAGTTTTCCCTTAATTGGCCAGCTGTCTGTATACCCCAAATTTATTTCTCATCGTCCTGAATATTCTGCCTGTGACCTGTGACTACTAACGAACACAGAACAAAGTTTTTTTTTTATTGAGATAAGTACACCTAGGCCATAATTTTTGACTATGTGTGTTTAACAAATAGATTAATCACCCCTATGTACTGACTAGCATAGAAGCTAATAAATACATAAATGATCATCATCTTCACTAGACAATGTACAGATGTTTTAAGCTTAAAGCAAAATTGCCAAAATCATGCCTGTGCAAAAGTATAAAGGATCTTGTAAAAATGAGAATGAAGCATTATTATAATGCTCCAAGGAATGACACTTTGCAAAAGTGAATTTAATCTTCAGGATTAATGGGTACTTCCTGAGTCGAATATGCTGGCACTGGAATTGTGTTTTCAGCCAAAAGCAATCAATAAGTCGGAGGCAGTCCTTACTGAGAAGCAGAGGTCTTGCGATTGCCACCAGATATGCAGATGCTCACCAGTGCCAGTGTTATACAACCAGGCTTATGCAACACTGCATGCTGGCCAGGACAACCATTGTGCAGTCATGCAGAAGGTTTTATCCTGGCCCTGTTTGCTCCCTTAATTTCTGGATGTATGACACAGATACAGGAGCTGCGAGGAAAAGGACACTGCAGCGAAATACTGCTGCAGTATCCCTTTCCTTGCAGCTCCCGTATCTGTGTTATACATCCTATCAATGCACTCTATCAATTTATATATACAATTTTTGGATAGTTTTTAAAAAAAATTATGATTTAGAGATCTCTTTTTTCTTATTTATGACTGTCTTTGACTTTTTATCTGCCCAGGGGTACTTTATGCAAATTGTTATGAAATTGTATTGTGTGCTCTTTACTAAGGTTAACTTGTGTTTTGAGCACTACTTATGCATGTCCTTAAGTTCACTCCCACCATAAAAAATCCAACCTCTGTAATTCTTACTTATTAGCCAGAGCATGGGTCTTTCGGTTCATATACCGTAGTGCCTCAACCCTCGTATCCATCAAACCCCCCTTACACTCTGTTCCAAGCTCAAAGCTAACCAGAAACAAATGGAGCTCTCCTGGAGGTCCCCTTCTTGTTTCTCACACACAAACACTAACAAGCACATATTTGAGCACACACAACATGGACAAACAAATCGTCACCCCTGCAGAGTCCGGTGGGTCTTTCACCCACAAGCTGCTCCAATTCCCACAGCATTAGAACAAGGAGAAGGGCAACACATTACTTTACAGGAATGTTCCAGTGATTTCCAGTCTCTATCAGCTGCATCTGTTGTGTTTGTGCTATTGCCTCTGCCATAAACTTGGCACATATTCCTGTACTGAAAAAAAGGAAGGAAACTCATTTATAATAGAAGTCTATAGTACAGCTGTAGGGACAATCAGTAATTTATGCAAAATGTATATTTTCTAGATCAATTTTGTCAAGTCTTCAGTCAAAGGTATTTGAAAAATAGGACTACTTCTGGTCAGTTTATGTGTTTAGGGACTACTTTTGCAAGCGGAAGAATCTGTAGTTACCAGTGTAGTTGTTTGGGTCCTGCTGTGCATAGAGACCGCAAAACCTTTTCTATTGCTCTAGTGTTTTTTTGAGACTTTGTCTCATGCCTATCACATCCCAAGACATATATCATTAGAGTGTGATGGTTGTAGTTTTGAATTTGCATTGTATAGTTGTGTATTTTAAACATTTATTGACAGATGTCAACTTTTGCTCTTAGACTTCCATTTTAGGTGAGTTCCAATTCAACAGTTTTTCTGTTATTATAAGAATTCTTTTACATGGTGATTACACATACACTATAAATGCAGGGGATAGAAATGCATTTTAAAAAATGCTGCAGTATTCCTTTAAAATCACTGGTCATGAATGGGTCATTGGTACCGGAAACATTATGTCTCTGGGCAGCTGTTCTCTGATCTTATAAATATAGTATACCATAAAAAGTGGAGTACAGCAGCACATGGACTTTTAAGGGAACACACTGCAAAAGCTGTTAAGTCAAACCCAAAACCAAAGTGAGAATTTATGAGCTAGGTGCCAGGCTCTATAGGAGGGGCAGCATTTTTAAATGTGCCTAAGTGTGCCTTTGGATGAAGCAAGACAATTTCTTGTGTATTTTCTCAGTGGATTACACAGAGAACTGTTCTTGGGTGCACTAAAGAGTTAAAAACTGGCAGAGCAGCTAATGAGGTAACATGTAAAGGTTGGTGGTGGTAATTAGACTGGCTTCACAGAGCAGAATTAAGGAGTCTATTCGGACTGACAGGCACTCACAAACCGAGAGGAGATGAAAGCAGTGAAAGTCTGAATTGGGGTAGATGCTCAAATTTACACAGAGGTAATAGCACAGTGCTTAGATGTTGGGTAGATCACACACAGAAGCATCAAAAAGATGAAAATAGCACAGGTTAGTGGCACTAACATTAAGTGAACGTGATAGTAAAGTTGTTAAGATAATTACCAGGTACCAAGTGCCACTGTAAGATGATAGATTTCTCCACTGAGAAACTCATAAAAGCTGCAGTAAAAAATGGCTGCAACAACAGCAACAAAAATTACAATCATTATATCTACCCACTCCTGTCTTCTCTCCATCATTACTGTCTTCTTCTTCTTTCTCTCTAATGTTCCTCTTTTCAGGAAGAATATAATAACATAAATGTGTATGCCCAAAGACACAGCCTAATGTAATATATCAAAGAAGCGTTCTTTCAGGAATGTTATTTATATCTATTTCAGGGGTTCTCAAACTTTTTGCAGCCAAGGACCTCTTTAAATTTCACAGGCCCCATCAGCACACTTGTATTTTATTAACATAATAAAACTATTAAAATATTAGGCTTATTACTCGAATGTGTACAGTAGTACTCTGGTTATTTATTGGAGCCTTATTGCTTTTTGTATTCCTGAATAGGTTGACACTTGTTTTTGAGATTTAATGTGAACCCATTCAATACAAGTGACCAGTCATATAGACTAATAACCATAAGAACTCATTAATAAATATAATAATTTTGGTAATTGCATTGTGATTTCCACCAACGTAATTTTTTTTAAGTCATGGACCCCAGTTGGCAGTGCTTGCCAATCCTTAATGTGCTTGCTCATGCTTAATAATGAAATAGCCCTTGTCAGTGACTACATCGTCTCCACTTTCTTAATCACTCACTGAAGCATCTGCAGGTCACTGGCTGAAGGTCGCAATCCTGTGCTTTCAGTCTTATCAGAAACATTCCATCTATTTGGCAGATGAAAGAGGAATAGCAGTGCTGAGTGTTCTAGCTTTCAGCTCAGTGGAGTCACAGGAGGTATTTGTGCAGTGTGACTGACCCTGGAGAGATACAAATATCCTCTGTAGGATGTAACCCCTGGGACTGGGGTCTGAGCAGAGCCTGAGGACTTTTGGCTGTCAGGGCCAGGACATAGGATGTTCACCAGTTCAATTATTATCTAGGTAAAAATAAGCAATGGATTCTGTGATACTCTATCAGTGCTGTGCTTATTATTATAGTCATGGTGATACCTGGTTGATGTGCGCCATCTAGTGTAGCGTAAAGAAAAAGCATAAATCGTCTTGACTCGGTATAAGTGTTGCTGGTAGATATCTGGGCCAGGAGAAAAGATGTTCACTAGTTCAATTATTAACCAGGTAAAAAATAAACAATGGATTCTGCGACACTCTCTCAATGCTTTGCTTTTATTGTAGTGATGGTGGCTGTCTATTTGGCCAAAAGTATGTGGACACCTGACCACCGAACATTCCATTCTAAACCCATGAACATTAATATGGAATTGGTCGCCCCTTTCCACTAGGTTTTGGACTGTGGCTGTGGGCATTGTGCCCATTCACCCACAAGCAGCTGGACACTGACATTTAGCAAGAAGGCCTAGAGCAACGTTAGCATTCCAATTCATCCCAAAGGTGTTCAGTGGGGTTGAAATCTGGGCTCTGTGCAGGCCACTCAAGTTCTTCTACTCCACTGGTAAATTATGTCTTTATGGACCTTGCCTTGTGCACAGGGGCATTGAGATGCTGGAACAGGTTTGGGCCCCTTAGTTCCAGTGAAAGGAATTTTTAATGCTACAGCATACCAAGACATCCTATACAGTTGTATGATTCCAACTTTGTGCCAGCAGTTTGGGTCATATGGGTGTTATGATCAGGTGTCCACATACTTTTGGCCATATAGTGTACGAGGTTGATGTGCGCCATCTAGTGTAATATAATAAAAATGCATAAATCCTGTTGACTCAGTATAAATGTTGCTACTTTAAAAGGATTCATCCATTCATCTTCAGTAACCGCTTTATCCTGGTCAGGATCATGGTGTACCTGGAGCCTATCCCGGGAACACTGGACATGAGCGAGGAATACACCCTGGGTATCACCCTAGTATATCACAGGGCACCATGCACCCACATATTCACAGGCGAACATGAGGAGAACATGCAAAACTCTGCACAGACAGTAAGCTCAAGGTTGAACTGGGAGACCATGGAGGTGTGAGGCGGTAACACTACCCATCGAAACACTGTAGTTCCCTCAATGTTACTATTTCAAAGGATAATACAGTTGAGGTCAAAAGTTTACACCCCCCTTTCAGAATCTGCAAAATGTTAATTATTTTGCCAAAATAAGAGGGATCATACAAAATGCATGTTATTGTTTATTTAGTGCTGACCTGAATAAGATATTTCACATAAAAGATGTATAAATATAGTCCACAAGAGAAAATAATAGTTGAATTTATAAAAAATGACCCCGTTCAAAAGTTTACATCCACTTGATTCTTAATACTGTGTTGTTACCTGAATGATCCACAGCTGTGTTTTTTTGTTTAGTGATAGTTGTTCATGAGTCCCTTGTTTGTCCTGAACAGTTAAACTGCCTGCTGTTCTTCAGAAAAATCCTTCAGGTCCCACAAATTCTTTGGTTTTCAAGCAAGTTTTTTTGTGTATTTGAACCCTTTCCAACAATGACTGTATGATTTTGCGATCCATCTTTTCACACTGAGGACAACTGAGGGACTCATATGCAACTATTACAGAAGGTTCAAACACTCACTGATGCTTCAGAAGGAAAAACCATGCATTAAGCACTTCTGAAGGGGGGGATGAAACCTTCTGAAAGGGGGATGTAAACTTTTGACCTCAACTTTATATGTATATAATTTGCCTACTGGCATATTTTTGGAAGGTGTGAAAAAAACTAAAGTACACAGAGTAAACCCACGCAGCCACGTGCAAAAACTTCACACAGACAGTAACCTGAGCTCAGGATGGAAGCCCGGATCCTGGAGCTGTGAGGTAGCAACACTACCTGCCCTATTACTGTATATGTGAAAAAAATGTGTACTTTTTCCTGACTGTACATGTCAAATAAATATGAATACTCTTCTCAACTACTGCAAATGTAAAAATTGTAGCTTAAGAAATAAAAGGTATATGCGCATAACTCACGGCAGGTCGATCCAGGCTCCAGGGTAGAAACTGGTGTCACTCAGGAGGTTGTGACTCAGATCCAGGGCTGTCAAGTGGACAGAGTTATTCAGAACACTTTCCTGCACCTCCACTAGCTGATTGTGTGGCATCCTCAAGTCCTGTAAAAACAAACACACACATATACACAATGTTAGAAAGGATAGTATTGTAAACTAAGCAATAAAATATTTGCAGGAGCTGACCTCTAGAGATGGGGGCAGTCCAGATGGAATGGAGGAGAATCGGTTGTTGTCTAGTGTCAAGTGCTTGAGCGTGGTGAGGTGTTGGAAGGCCAAGGGCTCAACACTGCCCTCCCACAGAATGTTTCCTGCCAGCTCTAAGTGGAGCAAGTTGGACAAACCTACAGAAAATTCAAAGGACATTCTGAGACAAAACTTCTAAACGTTCTTGTATAAAAATGAATAAAAAGTTTCTCATATCCCTTTGACAGTTTTTTTCTACATGCTATAAAAAGGTTGCTGTAACCTTGCTCTAATGGTAATTTAATGAAATTTAAACAACACTGATGAATGCTTGATTCAGATTGGTCTGAAGCTGTTGATTTTTTTTTTTTATAACAGCAAAGCTCAGAGTAGTTCTAGCTGCAAGGTCTATATTAATGTGCTCATTCTAATGCATTACATTTCTCATAGTAACAGCTTGCACAGGGAATTGCATGGTGGCCGTGCCACATAAATAAATTAGAAAACATCTAATCTTGGAAATGGTTGTGTTTTCTGTGAAGAGATGTTTATTTAGAATTTTTAGAAGGAGTTTCAATTGATTGTCAGCATTTTGTAACAGTTGGAGCTGTAACACGAAGTTTTCAGTCACAGAAAAGCCTTCAGGATGAAGGCAATTTGCTTTTTTTTTGTCTTATTAACTTAAAGAGAGAGAAAAGAGTGATACTGTTGAGGGAATAAAACTGTTTGGGACTTGCTGTTATTGGAAAATAATCAACTTCGGCTTGGCATCGCACCATCCCATTATTGATGTTTTTCCTATAACAGCATGCCCTGTTATGTTTTATTCCTTACATCTCACTATTTAGTGCATATTTTAAATTAAGACAAAACCATCAGGCCAAACCTTCAAAGTTGTGGGAAAGCACTTGGTTTATCTTGTTGTCATTGATTCTCAGCTCCTCCAGAGATCCTGGCAGAAGTGGGATTGTTTCTAGACCATTGCCATCAAGAGTCAGCGTTTTTAGGTTTGTCAGATTCTGTTAAGGATAAATAAACAGTATGGACATTTTTGAATAACCGCAGAGTACAGCTGTCGTATAAGTTGTGAATAACCACAGAGTACAGTGTTTTACATGCTTAAACACCATCTTTTAATCACGATGCTAAATTAATCTGGCTGTATTTCCAGGAAAACCACCAAATGGGTACTCTTGGTTTGTCAGGAACTCTTGTAGTGGTAGGATATTTTAAGCCAAAAGCCTTCTTTTAAAACCCTGCCATCACTCCAATAGCACCCTGTCCAACTAAACCTACCAATCTCCTGGCCCTTGTTATTGGTGGCACATCGGGATTGGATACTGTAAAATATGACCTCATTTCCTCCTCCTCTGGGAGCACTTGCTCCTCCAGTAATTACATAGACTCTATACAGAGACAGTATTCTGTGCAATGCTGAAGTTTCTTATAGGTATCTTTTCTGAATGCTAAAAGGAAATACATTATTGCAATGTATCTCATATAAAAACATTTTGTAACATCACTGGTGCTGCACAACTCTCCTACATCCAGATTAATCCGACAGTTGCTGGTGGTAAAAATTAGGATAGTTAAATAGTGCCTAAAGTCGTGGCATCAGTAAATGACTGATTGAATGAATTTTAGTTTTATCAGGAGGTAACTTGCAGCAACACAAGAACCCTGACATTTTTCCCTGACGCTATTATGATAGTTGTTTCATTTTTAATGATAAAATGACATATTCTAGCCTTAATACTAATGTATATTTGTTGTAGCCACAGGACTGCTGCCTGTTTAAGCTAAAACGTTATAATATGTTAGGGAGGTATAAAACACCATGAACAAATCAGGGCTGATAGAGGAGTCATCCAGAAAGTTCCTGCTCAAGTTGATCACTTCCAGGTTAGGCAGACCAGAGAAAATCTCTGAAGGTAATGTGGTGAAGTTGTTTCCTGTGAGAGAGATGAAAAGCAGAATTAAAAATGATATGTTTTAACTGAAGTTTGTTGTTGTTGTTGTTGAAGATTTGCACAGTTTGCACAGTTGTTTAGACTCTACATTCGTCTTCTAAACTTACCAGATAAGTCAAGTGTAGTGATGTTTAGGTCGGTGATGATGGGAAATTCAGCAATGCCAGCGTCTGCACAGGAAATCTCAGTTGCATTCAGCTGGCAACTCTCTGGTAGCAACTCTGCAGTACTGTTACCAGCTGCCTCATTCTCCTCTTCCTCTGCCTGTTCTTCCTCCCCCCCTTCATTTTCCTCTTCTTCACCCCCTTCTTCTCCTCCTTCTTCTCCTCCTTCTTCTCCTCCTTCTTCTCCTTCTTCCTCTTCTTCCTCTTCCTCATCATCATCATCTTCTTCATCCTCATCTTCATCATCTTCTTCCTTTTTCTTTTTCGCTGGCTCATTACCCTGGCCAAGAAGGCGGCTCTTTTCATTACCAAGCTCGTGCAGTACCGTGCTCAGTTTACCTGAAATTCCGTCTCTCATTTTCAAGATGGAATTTAGCTCCACCCACGCTGCCAGGGTCCGACCCAGAGCTGGCTGCTGACAGAAACATGGAGCCCATCATTAGACGTAAATATATAGAAATGACTGATCTGGCACAAACATAAAAAGACTAAATGTAGTGGATAAATAAGGGAGCCAGAAAAAGAGCAGTGCCAATTTGTGAGATGAAATACTACAGTAGAAGATAAAAATAGCCAGTACACTCATTATAACAGGGGCACACCTACTGAGCTGACCACAAACTGAGGCGTTTAATGTACATGTAACTGCATATACACGTACTGTAAAGTAATTGAAACTTCTTGGTTTTGCTATTTCTTCCCATTTAATCATAGCTTAAGAAATGAGTTTGTTGGTCCTCAAATGTTTTCATGGACCCAAGCTCACCTGTGTGTCCTTAGCTGTGCCTTTTTTTGGTTTTTCGGCTGCCCTCTTCTCTCCTAGGGACAAATACCTGAGTTAAGACACTGCCTCAAACAGCAAAATACTAACTAAATTGTACATAGATCATCGGCTCCAGAATTATTGGCCTCTTTCTTCATAAAAAAAGAAATATGAGAAATCTAAATGCATTTATCTGAAGTAAATTTATTCTAAGAAAATAAAAGCCCTTATCAAAAATATATTTTTAACAAAACCACACGTGTCACAATTAGTGGCACTCCTGTATTTAGTGTGCAATCTCCGTTTGACAACATAGCACAGTGTTCCCCTAGAATGCTTACTGAGACAGAAGAATACCTCTCTTCTGGACTCTGCTCTTCTCCTTTTTACCCATCTTTACCAAGGGTGCCAAAGATTGTGGAGCTGACTGTATGTAAGCCAAGAACATGGCACTTGGCAGAAATGAATGCTTGGCAGAATGAGGGTTAACTGAAACCCTCTGTTGTCCCCAAGAGAGACAAAATATAAAACCGGTAATTATTTTTTTTTCTGAGAGTGTAGGGGACCTAAAACAGAAAACTGTGGGACACCACAATTTTGAGACTTTGAAGAATATTCACTGATGCAAACAAATTGATAATGGTCTGTCAAGTAAGATCTATCTTGTATAGATTTTTAAAAAATAGTAAAAACTCCAGTGTAATGCATGTTTCCAAAGAAGCTGATTCATCATCAGCATCATCCTTTTCTACCTTTCTGCAGGCTCATCAAGCTTAGCATGGCTACACCTATTTTTACTACTTCTACTTTACTACCTCTCGCTCTGTCTCTGTCTCTCTCTCTCTCCCCTCTTGTATACATATATCATGCAGATACTGGTCAAGAGCTTCAGATAATGTTCACATCAAACATATCATGAAAAAAAAGTGATCTCTGTGACTTTGATTGTGGCATGGACGTTGGTACCGGGCTGGTTTGAGTATTTCAGAAACTGCCGATCTCCTTGGATTTTCACACACAACAGTCTCTAGAGTTTACACAGAATGGTGCAAAAAACACAAAACATTCAATAAGTGACAGTTCTGTGGGTGGAAACACCTTGTTGATAAGAGAGGTCAGAGGAAAATGACCGGATTGCCAGGAAGGATATAGTAACTAATATAAGCATTATTTACAAGTGTGGTGAGCAGAAACCTCAAACCTTGAGGTGGATGGGCTACAACAGCAGAAGACCACATCAGGTTCCACTCCTGTGAGCCAAGAACAGAAATCTGAGGCTCAAGGTGTTTCAGCCTGCAGACACTCCGTACACAGGATGTTTTTTGTTTCTCACACTATTCTGTGCAAACTCTAGAGACTGTTGTGAGTAAAAATCAGAGGTTTCTGAAATACTCAAACCGGCCCATCTGGTTCCAAAAACCATGCCATGATTAAAGTCATAGAGATCACACTTTTCCCCCATTCTGATGTTTGATGTGAACATTAACTGAAGCTCCTGACATGTAAAATCTGCATGATTTTATGCACTGTTCTGCTGCCACGTGATTGGAAAACTGCATAAATGAGCCGGTGTACAGGTGTACCTAATGAAGTGGACAGTGTGTGTGTGTGTGTGTGTGTGTGTGTGTGTGTGTATTATATACACATTGAATCTGATCTGTTTTTTTGTATTTAAAACTGGAAATAAACAGAAAGTTTAGAATTTTGAAAATTGTTAAACAAAAAAGGAAATGTGCCACATCTTGACTATTCAATATTCCAGATGTTGACCAATTTCTAGGTCAATATTTAAATTTAAGTAAATATGTGATATTGACTATGTTAACTCCTTTGTACAAAAAGTCAGATTTTCTGTGAATCTTATCCTTCCTTTGAAGCACATGTTCAGAAGACACCCCAATGGATTTGATCTAAGATGGATAAAATTGGAATAAGAATTGGAACAAGAATAACATTGGACAAAAACAACATTGGAACTTTGTAAATTGCAGCTGTACAGAAATGCAAACATGTCAGTGTATGAAGTTAGATATCAGACACGTGCACCATTAGAGCATCATCATAGCATGACTTACTTGAATATTCCACTGCAGTCTCCACTTCTGGAGTGTTTGGAATGTCAGTGCTTGTCCCATTCTCAGTAGTCTTTCCCAGTGCATTTGGAGGATCTGCTTCCACAGCCAAAGCTCCTACACATACACCTACACAGATACATAATATCCACGCTGACTGCATGGTGCTGATTTACTCTGTGCTCTAACACTCGGCGTGACGGTCTCACTCAGTGCGTACCTGATGGCTGCCCTCTTAAAGAGTCAGCTGCAGGAAGAGGAGAGCCCAGGAGGAGGGGGTTAATCATGTACAAGGAACATCCTTGCCTGGAACCCATCCCTTTTTCAGAAACATCATCCCCTCTTTTACGCATTCAGTGGTTATGCTGTGTTTGCGTACTGGAGCATTTTTAGAATGAGAGAGGGAGGGAGCAAGCCAGAGAGAGAGAGAGGGAGAGAGAGAGAGGACACAGCAGGACAGGGAGAAAGGCAGACAGTGGTATTAGCCATGTCAAGCCTGCCAGAATGTCACAGCTTCACACTTTGTAACACTTATGATAGACAAATTGGGAAAATAAGAAAACAAGTGTGAAAACAGGGAGTGGACTGGCTGACACTTCTACGTCTGTCTCCAGCTCTGTATGGCACATGGCCAATGGCATGTATGTCTGAAAAGGAAAAGGACATGGGCCAAAAAGAAAGATAGAACTAAATAACTACGCAAGTAAAAAGAGTGAGACAGAGACACTTATGGAGTGTGTCTCTATATACTACCCACTGTACAAAATGTTTCTGTATTAGGGCTATTTTTAATTGGTTTTATTAAATGCGTAAAGCATCGCTACTAATCACTATCAGCTTTATAGTTGTTATAGTTTTTATTTAGTCATTACTGTATATCAATATGTATAATTGACAGGTCACTAAATTAAGTAAGGAATAAACCATGACGGGGCATGCTGTTAAAGAAAAATAACCCACGAAGGGGTGAAAGTACACAAAGTAGACAAAACTCAAAGGTGACCATTTGAGAATTTAACAGGTTTATCCCAAAGTGCTGTTGAATTCTCAAATCTGATTGGTTAGAAGGTGTTGGTTAATTTTCTATGACAGCATGGCTCTGACAATAGCCATCAAATCACAAATCACAGATTTGTATTAATGCACTCATTCTGAAACATTATCATTTCTATAGTAACAACCCATTCTCGGGGACATGTGTGGTGGATGCTCCACAACAAGAACTAACTTGTCTCATGGATATTCCTCAAAATTAAATGTAACTACATATGGTTAAAAGTATCATGTGCTGTTCTTTAATCAAAATTTGGGGCCCTCCACTTTATGTCACATTACCTAAGCATTCATTATTTCCCTATAACCGCAATCATTCACTTTTTATTCCTTACTTAATCTAATGCTCATAGATTTCATTTAGATTCATAGTTTTAAATGTACATTTTGACACAGTGCAGATGGTTTGGATGCTGTGGGAGGAAAGTTCAGGAATAAAAAGATGTAATGAATGGCTTCAGTAAATATATTTGATGGCAAAAATTTACCTAGCGTGCCTAATATTTGAACAGTTGGTTAATGCTCATAAATTTACCCTGTTCTGAGATCATAAGAGCGTCCATGGATATTTTTAGACAGCAGGGGTTCTGCTGCAAAAAGAATGAGCTCCTGAGGGATTAAATGTTAGGTAAAAGTATGTAAGCTTAAAGAATGAAAAGTTATGAGAGGTTGACTGTTAGGTCTCTCTCTCTCTCTCTCTCTCTCTCTCTCTCTCTCTCTCTCCCACACACACACACACACACATGGGGTGACTGCATGGGGGAATGCTGACCACAAAGAATCACTGTAGAGTGAGAGATAGCCCAGTGACTCCATTAATGTTTGCTAAGACGGACAGAGGCTACAACATGGACTACAGCTATATATTGTTTATATAGCAAGTACATGATTTTCCCAACCTCTTCAAGCTGGTTTTTTGAACGTTTAATAACCTGCCATAAGGTTTTAATGCTAACGTCAGAAACCATGTAAGTTAGAGATTTGCAGTGGGAGAAGGGAATCTGTTCAAACGACTGGACAGCCAACAAACAAGGGAACACGACCATGAAGCTGACTATGTGGCCAACTTAATTATTTACAATAACAGGCTTCGCCTCTTAGGTTTGCTGGAAATTATGGTTTATAACAGTGCTTAATTTAAGTTCTTGTGTAAATATTAAAATTCCGTGGCAGAACATAACACGCAAACATATCAAGCGTGTGACCCTCCAGCTTTTTTCTCAAATTAGTTGCGGTGAGAAAGTACAAGTTTCCAGCAAGCAGTATGCTCATGTAAGATGGATTTTTATCCCGAGTCAGTCTCCAAACAAACACAGCCTAGGAACAAGTACAAACCTTGTAATTTTAATCTGACAACCCACACAGACTCCTTTTCTCTCACTAACACGTGTGTGTGTGTGTGTGTGTGTGTGTGTGTGTGTGTGTGTGTGTGTGTGTGTGTGTGTCCACATTGAAATAACCCTCTCCACCTGCTCCCCTCCTCCAGGGCTCTCAGCTCAACATGTTCTCAGTGTAAGGTCAGTGTTTGTTACAACCCCTTACTACTGGGCTATAGTCAACACCCAAAAGTACCATCTTTTTATCTAGTTATTCACTTTAAAGCATACTGTTGAAACTAATAGAAAAGGTTACAAGAGTAAGGACAGAAGTTGGAACATGCAAACATGCCCTAGATGTTTTCAGTATTAGCCTAAAAAGGCCTTGGCCTGGTAGATATAATGCTTCAAATTTATGGTTTTAGGCACAAAGGGAATTGGGCAGGTTTTTTTTTTTAACTGTTGTTGAGCTGAAAACAGACCATTTAATCTGGCAACTGTGAGTGAGGTGGCTGTGGTTGGTACAGGCAGGGTGTGGAGAGAACATGGGTACCTAGTACTGCCAGAAACACGTCGACGTGTATACATGCAGCATCGGTTACCAGCACAACGTTCCACAAAGGGGCAATAAAAAGGACACATGAATGCTTAAGACTGATATAATATAAAGCTAGACAATATAAAATTTATAGAAAATTAGTGCAAATATACACTGGGTTTTTGTAATGCATTTGTATTAGCACTCAAGTTTCAGAGATAGAAGGCCAGTGCTTGTTAAGGCCAAAGGGCACCAGAACAGCTGCATGAGTAATGACATTAGAGCTGCGACCCTCACTGGGCCCACCCCTAACTCAGCTATATTGTCTGCATTCAAAACCACATACTGCCATACTAAACAGTATATGAAAACATAAGACCATTATAGATTGCTGAGTTATTGGCAATGCACTGTTTCGTCTTACTCTTTTGTGCATCCATATGTGATCTTGGACAGAGAATATGTAGACTACATTAACAACAACAGGTGTGAAAATAACAGTGGCATAAAAGTTTGACAAAGGCCTGGCTTTTTATGGCCATTTCCCTTTGTTCGGGGGTCTTCTCTTAGGGGCCTAGTGCTCTTCCCTCGATGATTGGCAAATGCAGGTGACCGGAGGTTAAGTTTAGAGCTCAATATGGGCCTGCAGGCTGGACAGCCACAGGGAGCAGCACCAAGGACTTATTGTCATAACTGACGTTCTCCTGCCTGTTGTCTCTGACATTCCATCTCTATTTATAGCCTATTCCATCCCTAAGCCCATTCTCTCTTGCCCCTTTTCTTTTCCTATCCATCTCTCTCTCTCAGATAGGAAAGGGGGAGTGACAGCAGACTTTTGTCTTTTCTGAGACACCCATTCCAGGCATAAAGGCCAGAGAAGGTGGCCCTGGGACTCTTTGTCCTCTGTCCACAGTGCTGTGAGGAGTGCTGGATTACCTGAGAAGGACCATCATAAAGAACTACATAGTTTGAGGAAGGGAGTCAGAACTCAGGACAGCCATGGATGATGTATATAAAGCAGCGGTAAGCGATTGTTATGTGTGAAAGGAATCTAGGTTCTTTTTGAAATGAAAAAGAATGAAAAAGTCTGAGCAACACAAACCTTGATGATATAAAATTTTATACAATTTTACAAAATTTTACAGTCCAAAACTGTGTTAAACATTAAAAAGCAGGTCCCAGAGTGCATTGAGTGTATATTTTCAGAAACGGATTAAGTGAAATCTAACAGTGTATGAACACTCAAGGTTAAACCAACGTTTGGGGTTAGTAGTAAAGCCGGTCAGCAGTCTTTTACTTTTCTTTCTTTTTTTTTTTTTACAATGTTATTTATTGATTTTCAGTCAAGGCTATAATACATATTGTACATCATGGATCGAAATTCTATAGGGTATAAACTAATTTATTAACTGAAAATAGCAGCAACAGCTACTGAACCTGAATGAACCTGAAGTTCTAACAGCAGTAATAAAAAGATGCTTTTACCTGTTACCATGGTAACCTTAAATATGACAGACAACAATATGGTGTGAGGGAATGATAAATAAGCAGATTAAAATGATGATATAATAAATCTAATATCCTAAAGAACAGGTTCCCAACTCCGGTCCTGGGAACCCCCCTGTCGTACACATTTTAGTGCTCTAATGCACCCACTTTATCTCAGCTTCATTAGCTGATTAGTTGAATCAGCTGTGTTGGGAGCAGGGAAACTAAAATATGCAGGACTGGGGTACTCCAGGACCAGGGTTGGGAACCTGTGTCCTAAAGGCTTTGTGTTCCCTTGGAAGAACCTCCTATGTATAATGTGACCACAGAGCGTTTCCCTATTAGAGAGGGGTTCAAGTAAGACTCTTTTATAGAGAGTCAAAGAACCCTTGAGGAAAAATAGAATAAGGTAACCTTCATAACCTACAACATTCATGTCAGTGCACATTAAAGGCCTGTGGCCTGATCCTCACTTAAGCCAATTAAGTTCACATTTTAATATCAACACAAATAAATAAGTGCCACATAAAACATAATATGGAAGCTAAAAATATCATACAATAGCTACTGAATGAGTGGAGGGTCAGAAGGGTGGCGTTACTGAGATTAACAGTGGGTTGTGTCTAGTGTCCAGTGTCTAGGTGTTAGCTTAGATGTCAAAAATAAGATCATGACTATGTGCGTAAAGAATAGAACCTGCTCAGTGTCTGAGGAATGACATCTTTGTCATTACATGCTGTATCAGATTACTGTTTAGCTGCTGTGCCGTCACCTGTTTATTTCTTTTATACAACAGGTCGAGAATTTAACAGAGGAACAAAAAAATGGTAAGACTTTGTCATTCTCTATTGTAACTGACTATAGGTCTTGTTCTCTGTTTAGCTCTGGTGTCTTAACAACCCCACTCTAAAGTGATATCAGGTTGTGTGAGCTGTATGAAGTCATATGTGTACGTGTTAATGTGTCTCTGGCAGAGTTCCGTGCTGCCTTTGACATCTTCGTGCAGGACGCTGAGGATGGCTGCATTAGCACTAAGGAGTTGGGGAAGGTGATGAGGATGCTGGGGCAGAACCCCACTCAAGAAGAGCTGCAGGAGATGGTGGATGAAGTCGATGAGGATGGTAGGCTAGCCACTGACATATTTTGGGTCTATTTGATGCATTGAACACATTTAGGCTACACCACAAAATAAGGCTCTGTAATTAAAGACCCAGCATGTTCCAAAATAGCAAACAGCTCTTCCAAGAAAATAAACCTCAAGTGCAGCCATAGTCTTACAACTCGTTGTTAGCGTATGAACAAATATCACATCTCATATATGGTGGCTGTGTATTTTTGTGTAGGTAGCGGGACAGTGGATTTTGATGAGTTCTTGGTCATGATGGTGCGCTGCATGAAGGAGGAGAGCAAAGGAAAATCTGAGGAGGAACTGGCCGAGGTCTTCCGCATGTTTGACAAGTAAGGAACATAATGACTTATTACAGCTGCAGTTTGTTCATTCGTAGCTTACTACACAAAGTAATTAACATCCTCTCTCAAAGAAATGGAGACGGGTACATTGACCTAGACGAGCTGAAGAACATGCTAGAATCAACAGGTGAGGCCATTACTGAAGATGACATTGAGGAACTCATGAAGGATGGAGACAAAAACAATGATGGCAAAATTGACTATGATGGTAGGTTTAAAGTCTTAGTGAAAACTCAGCATTTCTCAGAAATCTGCCCAAAAATTTTTTTTTTAAAACATTACACAGATAGCTCATTGTACATATTCCTTCTCAAACCTACAGAGTTTTTGGAATTTATGAAGGGAGTGGAATAAAAATCCTGCCTAGCTGAAGACCCCAATGCAGATTCAACAGCCCCATGTATCACCTCATCATTCCCTGTCCTGGAGGTGGGACATCACCTCAGGGTCACCATCACCTGTAATCTGGCGAGCATACAACTCTCATATGTTGAAAAAAAAAGAAGCTTGCAAGACATGTAAATAATTTGCATTACCTATCATGTATTGGTTGTGAATGCTGTATGCCCACCAACAATAACTGTATCGTTCAACTTGCCCTCATCAAAACAGAAACTTTGTGAGAAAAATGTGTAGTCTGTTCTTTGTAGTCCTGTCATATAAACTTCCTTTTCAACGCACCAGTGTAGACTTAAAACATATTTGGTGCACTTTGGTGAAGGATACTGGACAATACTAATATACATAAGAGTTCTTTTAGATTTAGTATCTACTAAGTTCAAAAGACAAACAAACAGACTGGGTGAACAGTTAATTTTATTACTGTATATGAAAGGCAGAGTGAACCAGATAATTCACACAACCAGCAACCATCTGTGCAGTTCAGTAACATGACGCACAAACCAGTACATCACACTGGGACACAAGAATAGCTGCAACTGAATCAAATACACAGTAGTTTAGACACACAACATATGAGACATTATAGGTGCCTCATTATGTTCCTCTGAAGGAGTCAGTTAGGAATTTCAACTGCAACCATAATTTACCATCTAAGGACAGTAAATATTTTTATACAGAAGGTAACATTCATACTGGAGGAAAAAAAACATTAGCAGAGAAGAAGATGAAAGAGGGATGGAGGAACTGGAATGGCAAAGAAGTTAAACATAAGTGATGTGTCATAAGCACCACACCATGATTTAGCAAATTAAATGTTTTTAACACATGACTAATCATGATGAAGGTCACTCTTCATCTGTCACGATGAATGTGTAACATGACCTGAACACCAGAGATGTTACTCAAAACCTTTGCAAAGCTGCCACATTAGAAGCATCAAGAAAAAAAAAAAAAGAACCGTTTTAGATGTTTTCCTCTAGCAGTGCTCTAGTTGGGGAGAACTTGTTACAGGCCAAAAGAATTTAAGCCAATTGTATTAGCGGTAGGTCAGGAGGAAGGAAAGACCGGGTGGGATTTGAGGGATTCAGTTGGCAAAAGTGCATCTGACTGCAGCCACAATAGACTTAGCACTGATGCCAAACATGTCCAGCAGCTCCTGGGGTTTGCCACTCTGGGGCACTCGGCTCACAGCCAGTCGATGGACCACGATGCCTGGTTCCTCCCCAACTGCTGCCAAGACAGCCTCGCCCAGGCCACCTGTGCACAAAGCAAGACATTACTACACTGTCATTACAAACATGACTAAAACCTTCTCATAGTAGAACAGTAAGGAATAAAAAGGACATTTTCAGATGTTAGAACTTGTGCTCATTTCAGATCCAGAAATAGCCAGGTTACAGCACCCTCACACTACGACCAGAAAACTGCTTACCCTCTTTATAATGATCCTCCACTGTGATCACTCTGCCTTGAGTGGCACGAGCACTGGCCACAATTGTAGCAGCATCCAGGGGCTTGATAGTGAATGGGTCAATTACACGGATGTTTACACCTGCAAATCACACTGGCATTAGTCACTACTGGGCTTTTTCTAGTACAATATCACAGTGCTTTTCAGGGAACAAAAAAGGGAGAGAAAAAAAAAAGGGAAAAAACCCAACAAAAAACCACCATACAAATACAAATATTACATTATGGTATTTCATTTTGAGATGGTCTTTATGCATAATTAATATTTTGCGCAATAGTGGGCACACCTTCCTTAGCCAGAATGTCATGTGCAGCAAGTGCCTCATGCAGTGTGACCCCGGCTCCAATCACAGTCACTTGATCGCTGTTAGACTGACGCACCACCTACAGGACATAAAGTGAAATTACACTGAAGCTTATTAACCACAAAATCAGTTCATTTCCACTTCCATTTCCATTTATAACACTGTTACTGAGAACAATCCCGTTTGAATCATTGCTGATGTTTTAAGACTAAAACTGCCTCATCATTACTAACATTACACTTTCATCGAACATGACAGAGTACTGCATTAAAATGAAAAGAAACCTAAAAATCCCACACAATGTAGAGTTGACTATAGAAATTGCTTCATCTAATGTGAATATTTTTTATATCAACAAAGGACATCTAGCCTGCTTTCTTTACAATCTGCCTCACCAGTGTTTGTCCCCACCACCTAGTCAGCATCTCCCCACAGCGGCCTCTAGTGAATGTTTTAGTGGACTAGTCGATACAACCCCCATATATTATACACATATTACACAGCAAAACACTATCTTAAATGATTACAAATGTTAAATCAGTATGCTATGAACACACTGACAAACCACTTTGCTTACATGCCAATGTCACCATAAAGCAACCTGTTGCTGATTGCGAATACCTGGTGCATGCAAACAAATAAAAATAAATCAATTAATTAATGATAATTTAAAAAAAAAAAACGAATCAATTTTCTTAATACACAAGTAGAGCTCTATGCCAGTGTTGGCTGGGATACCTTCACCATCAACAAGTCTAGTCCTTGTTATTGCCTCAAATATCCTTAAAATATTCTTCAACCAGAAAGTAAGCTATAGAAGAAAAACTCAGACATTTGACCTTGCTGCGACCTTGACCCTGCTTGGATCAATTGCAAAATCTAATCATTTCATCTGCTGGTTGAAATGATTTTCCACATAAATCCTACAAACATTCAACCACTCGTTCTTGAGCTCTTACACTAATGAAAATATCAGACGGAAGGACAACACAAACACAATGCCGCTGCCGCCTCCACCTAGTAGCTGTGGCATTAACTAGAAACAAATAAATAAACAAATAAAGAGAACGTACAACGCTGAACCAAGTCAACGCTTGCTTCAGACACTTACCTTAGCTTTGCCAATTTCAAATTTCTCATCTGGCTCATATAGGACTGCTGTGTCTGGTCGGCTGGTCCTTATGAAGCAGATACCCTGAAAACAAGTTATAGACAGCACTGAATACCAGCAGAAAACACACACACACACCATTTAAATAAGACTTCCTGGATTTCAGACACTGAAAATGTTCTTTTTGGCTAATATTTGATTTTACAAAGTATTCTGGTGATGTAAGCATCAATGTTTAGTGTATGGAGCACACCACCTTCAATTTGCTTTTGGTATTATGGTGAGAGTAAATTTCATAAAAGAACTAATATCCCACCTGTCAAAAAGAAAAACAAAATGCTTAAAATTGTTTAAAATTGCTTTAGCATTCAAGTGTACCATTTTACTTGGAAAAATATAATTATGTACACCTCATTTATTTATTTTTTCACATCCACAAAGTGAAGCAGTACATTTGGTCCTATTCCATGACTTGTGGTGCAAAGTAGTCCAAATGCTTTTTGTGCCAGGTCTTAATTTAGATATGGCAAATGTTCCATTCTTTGTACTTGAACATGGCACAAAAAGCATTTACAGTACTGTGCACTACAAGTCAACTACAACTACTAGCTACACAGCATGGCAGATTCTGTTTGAAAAAGGTGCAGATCAGTTATTGTGGTACAAAATGAATGTAATAGGTATTTAGAATATAAATATAGGTATTTAGATTCCCCTATTTCAGTAATGATGATGACGACAATTACCTTTGTATTTGCTGCCAACTCTACTGCCCGCTCAGTGGACACTCCATCACTAGGGTAAAACACTGTGCATGTTGGGATAGCACGGAACATTGCAAGGTCCTCCAAAGCCATCTGAGATGGGCCGTCCTCACCTGAGCAAAAGACAATTTACTTTTAACCTATGCACACAAAGATCACAAATGTTAACCTGAAAATGTAATGGCAGGGAACAAAGCATTAAAAAAAAAATAATAAAAAAAATAAAATAAAAAATTAAAATAAATTTTTTTTTTTAAAAAAGGCAAAAAAGTGAAGCAAGGCGTTCTGAAGATTATAGTTCAGAGGTGAACTGATGGGTCTTACCAATAGAGACGCCACAGTGGGAGCCCACCAGGTTGACATTAGACTGAGAAATTGCTGCCATGCGGATCTGGTCATAGGCACGCGATAAGAAAGCAGCAAACGTGCTGGCAAATGGAACAGTGCGATCACGAGTGGCACACCCAATTGCCACACTTGCCTACAAATCACAAAAAAGAAGGTTAAATACAGACTCCTCAAATACAATAAACTGAACTAAAACTACTTTTTAAAAATTTAATTTAATATTAATATTGCCTTCATTTAAGAATGCAACTTGATTGCTTATATTTAATCAGTACAGGGGCCTAATGGTTAGAGCGTCAGACTTGCAACCCAAAGGTGAACCTGAAGGTCGCGGATTCGAGTCTCGGGCCGGCAGGGATTGTAGGTGGGGGGAGTGAATGACCAGCGCTCTCTGCCACCCTCAATACCACAACTGAGGTGAGACCCTTGAGCAAGGCACCGATTCCCCCAACTGCTCCCCGGCCACCACAGCGAAAAAGGCTGCTCACTGCTCCGGGTGTGTGTTCACTACTGTGCGTGTTCACTACTGTGTGTGTGTTCACTTGGATGGGTTAAATGCAGAGCACGAATTCTGAGTCACCATACTTGGCCACACTTTCACTTACGAGCAGGTGTGTTAAGTCACACCCTACTGAATAAACACTTAATACGTGATAAGAATGTGAACAAATTTCGGACTTGAATCCTGATTAGATACAACAAACGCCACTGCTGATGCTCTGGACATACTGTATAGCTTTAAAAATAAACACACCATATTCTGCTCAGCAATGAAACACTCTATGTAGCGATCAGGATGGGCTTTCTTGAAGGTCTCACTGAAGGTAGAATTTTTGGTATCTCCATCCAGAGCCACAATACGCTGGCTGGCATCTCCCATCTTCCTTAGGGCAACACCATAAGCTTTCCTGGTAGAGATCTGCACACAAAGACAGGGAAAATGCTTTTTAGAAAGAAGGGCGCACACAAAAAACACACACCACACGGGCTTGCTACTTATGAACCAAGTTGGTATAGTAATCACCTTGTCTCCAGGCTTGTATTCTGGAGGAGACGGTAGGTAGATGGGACTGGGGTCTACAGGAGCTGCATCCTCGTTAGGCAGTGCAGCCTGGAGGGGTTTACCGGAAGCCTGGATCTGGTTCTCAAGATGAGCAATCAGCTCATCCACACGCTCCTTAGGGATGGGTTTGCCATGCCAATTATCATTGTCCTCAATTCCTGAAAACCAGAGCACACAGCATAATGCAAATAAACGTAGCATTAGCAGCAATACTAAGCTTTAAGTTTAAGTAGCACAGGTTCACCCTCAGTTACATTACTGGCTCACCTTTGAGCCCTTTGCCCTTGAAGGTTTTGGCCACAATGGCAGTGGGCTTCCCTTTGAAACGTTCTGCTTGCCACAGTTCCTTACACAGCTCTTCCACATCATGGCCATCGACCACACACGTGTTCCAGCTGAAAAAACACATACATTGCACATTGATCAAATATTAAATCGTTTGCAAATAGATTTTAAGTAAGGGAGAAAAATCAGTATAATGAGATTAGATTTCAATGGAGAGACAACAACCAGAGAAACCACAGAAAGAAATTTTCACAATATAAAACTTGTTTTGGCTGTTTGTTGTCCGCCAAATATTTTATTGCCTTCCTTCAAGCTGACGATTGAAAACCCTCCAGAAAATGTAATAAATGTCATTCTTGGATTCCTCATTGTTTTATAGTGTTATTATTGATCACTTCTGAACTATGCACATGGGCAAATGAATGTATAATACAAGGAAAGAAAGGCACTGGATAATAAAAACCCATTTTACAATACATTATTACATTTTTTTATTATTATTATTATTATTATTATTTTATTAATATTATTAAGCCATGATAAATCACCAACAAAAATCTCAATTTAATGTGTGTGTCTAGAAATTTACATCATGAGCGGTATGCAGTTTCAAATGAAGACACCCCTTTAGCAACCACACAAGCTACTCTGGATTGAACCATGTGGACTAATATCTGATGTGCTTGTTTCTTTTAATAGGCATTATCATACCTTCATTAGTTGTGTATTTATGACAAAGCATGCAGTTTGAAGCCTTTCTCCAGCTTGCTAAAAGGGGCTTTAAAACTATTCTTGCATATCCAGTGAATGCCACTGGCATTCATCTTGAACTCTTGCTGAAAATACCACAATTATGAGGGAAGTGAATGAACAGGAAAGGCAGGGACAGTGCTTAATAAAATGCAGAAGTGTTTGTGCAAGTAGTCTATTCCTTGGACCAATCCAACATTGACTCTGGTCAGACATCAATTCACACCACAAACTACTTTTTTTTTCCTTTTTTTTTTTTTTAAGTTCCTACATCCAATTATTTTTGACTATGTACTGTTGGAAGAGCAAAATTTGAAGAAAAATTTATAACTATGGTTTCATCTTGTGTCCAGACACATTACAAATAAATTGAAGCTTGGAAGAAAGTGGCAGAGACTGTTGGTGCCTCAAGGGAGTGTATGTAATAGTTTCCTTGCTGTACTAATCTGCACGTAACATGCAAACAACCAGTTTTCACTGATTGGTACATTAATTTGTTTAACTAGTTAGCTTTCAAAGTTATATACTGTAACTGCTGTTTCTCATCACAGTCACTACAAGCCTACAAGAGACAAACGACAGGAGACACTGCTAGTGTGAATGTAGGGTCAGGAATCTTGACCTGATGAAAGATAAAGTGTGCGTGCATGTTTGTGATGCCTACCCGAAAGCCTTGCAGCGCTCCTGGTAGGCAGACACGTCGTGCTTCAGAGGTGCAGCCTCACTCTGCCCAAGACGGTTCACATCCAGAATGGCTACCAGGTTATCCAGGCCATAGTAGGAAGCAAAAGACATGGCCTCCCACACTGCACCCTCAGAGCACTCGCCATCTCCCAGCAGGCAGTACACACGGTAGCTACACAACAGGGTTACTTTGATTAAGTAGAAAGTTACTCATTATTGGATCATTGTGCAGGTGCTCATGGTTCAACTGCTATACCTGGATTTGTCAAAGTACTTTGCTGTGTAAGCCATCCCACATGCAGCTCCCAGACCCTGACCCAGCGAGCCTGTAGCCACATCCACAAAGGCTAATTTCTGGAAGAAGAAAAAAAAATACATTAGGTAAAATAACACTGAACATCTGATCAAAGTGAGGCTCGACGGGTCACCACAATCACTGCATTCACTCAGCGCATTCACTCAGCGCTTGTACTGTAATAGACAGTTTCACTCACAGGTGTAGGATGGCCCTCAAGGTCACAGTCAATCTTGCGCAAGTTAAGCAATTCAGCCTCTTTCACATAGCCAGCCTCTACCCATGCTGCATAGAGAATGGGAGCAGCATGACCCTGAGATGGGAAGGAGGAAAACTGCTTTACACAACTCTAAACATTTTAAATACAACAATTCACAGAAAATCAAATAATTTCCCCCCCGAAACAAGTCCAACAGGACTATCCAAGGCCTACCTTAGACAAGACGAAGCGGTCATTGCAGGCATTGCGGGGGTCGTCAGCTTTGTAGCGCATGGTGTGGAAGAACAGCACAGACATGATCTCTGCGGCGCTGCAGCATGATGTGGGGTGCCTGCACGTGGGAGAAAACTCTACCATCAGTAATGGACAGAGAAGTCATTTACAGTCAGCTTGAATATAGCCATAAGTTAGACACACTCAATGTACATGCAGGTTATCAACATAGTTTAAAATTAGTGTATTCATTAGAGGGATAAAATCAACCTTATATGGTATTACAGGGTGTTAGTACTCCAACACCCTCCTGTTTTCTTTTATGTGTGAAATTTATACATAGACAAATATTACATGTGGGTTTATAGTCAGCTGTGCACAAACAGCTGGATCAGACATCTAATAGTTAGTAGTTGCTTGTATTATGAAGGACCTAACAAGTTAGATGTACAATACCACAATTTAAACACAATTACTGCCTCAACAATTCAGCACTGAAAAGGCCAAAGTTCATGCGACAAACTGATTGCACTTTGTGCACTCATGAGGGACTGATGGGGCAAGGCCACCATCTCACACAGGCCATTCAGAAAGTGCAGGAACAGAGGGTTTTTCATCTGAACTCATCACCCCCTATCAGGCCAAACACAGATACAATGTGTTAACAGTAAGGTCACACAAAGTGCACATTAGGAAACAGTTACCTCAAAGACAAGAAAGGTTAAATTCACTAAACTGTCTCTTTAGTCTGTAAATATTTGTATGCATATTACAAAATAGGGCAAGGAAAAACCATGAAATTTCTAAACCGTGCAGCTCAATCAGTAGTTATTGCCAAACACACAGTGCATGCTGCTTCACAATGCAGTCCAAAATGTACAACTATGTAGCAACTCATTAATAAATTACCATCTGGGTCCTACAGATGTTTAAGCTGAAATAAAAAAAGGACAATGAGATAAGGGAAATCACAGGTCTCCTGCTGAGTAGATGAATGTGCCTACAAACATTAATTCAACTAAATCAGGTACAGTGCTTCTTTCAGGTGCCTGGAGGAGGTGTACTGTAACAGGAAAAAAAAAACATACAGGCTATCACATAATAAAAAGAATGAGGAAGCAAAAGCAAAAAAAGGAAAGCACTTTTACAGTCACTTGGACTAGAGATGATTACCATAGCCTTGAATTTACTACATTTCTCAATGAAAAAGTTGCTAGGGATGAACACTGCTTTGGGTGCGTATCTAAATTATAAACCAAATTTCATCTTGATGTCATTTAACAGCACAAGCTATCCTTTCAATCACGACGGTGAAATCATGTTATCTAGTGTCATGCAATGGTCTGGATCACTAGTATCAGACATGACACAAGAGCATTGTTTGCAGTTCTGCTTTCCAAGCACGTTGCGTTAACCCGAGCAAGTTTCAGGTTAAGTATTCACCAGGTTATCTACACAGCTGTAATCTGGATCTTTCTCCCTAAATCCCAAGGTAAGGGGGAGCACGAGACCCCCAGAGGTGCACGTGATGCACTTTAGCGCGCGTGCTGCTCTGTAGAAAACCAACAACTGGATCTTGAACAAGAGCTCGACGGCGACTGGCTCTTCCAAAGGCTAATCTTTCAGACACTGACCTGAGATTTGACACGTATCTAGCCAGGTTAGCAAGCGTTAGATACTCGATAAGGCTAAGCCAATTTTCTCCCCGCCACATGGCCGGCCTGAGTCATGGCTGCCAAATTATATGCAATAACTTACAGCTCATACACTGTAGGTGCGGCTGTGGCCGTGTATTCATCCAGCTAGTGACTGTAGCTGTGTAGGACGCTGAATATGCACTAAATGAATTAACACAGAAATGAAACATGTACACGGGCTGCAAACTATAGCTAAAGTGCTCTAGCTCGTCACTAGCTAGCTAAGCAGAATTCAGTAACTTTCACGCAAATGGAAATTCTAGTTACTCCTCTTACACCGTCGAAGTTAAATCTTTCGTTCATTCAGTGACCTAGCAATATTTTATTAGCCTGTTAGCTAACTAAGTGTATCAAACCTACCCTGAATTTGAGGCGCATGTCGCCTTGATGGAGTGAATTCTTAGCTTGTTAGCAATGTTCTTCAGGCCCTGAAGAGTTTTCTCGTCGGGTTTGTGGTAACTCTCCATGTTTGAGGATGTTTATCTGAAACGAGATACAGAAATAACGGATATGCAAGTTTCAGATAGCTGTTGAAAAAGTGGAGCGAGGAGCAGGACAGCGGCGTGCTCCAGCACTTTTAAGTGAGGCTTGACACTGGCTCCGCCCACGACGTTTTCTGATTGGCTGAAATCTCGTAGCGAGACGTCATGACTGCAACTCAGCTCTTTCTCGTTTAATATGTCAGCTAAATACATTCCTTATAAATAACCAAATCAGCCAGAACGCTGAGCGTAAGGACATAAGGTAAGGATATAGTTAGTGTGATGGATCATTTTATTCTAGGTTTTCGTCGCAATGAGGAAAAACTAAGAATCACAACTTTAATTTATAACGCACGGCATATTTAAGTAAATGTGCGTGTGTATGTGTTCATAATATCTCCAGGAATACTGTCATATTTCCCCCCAAAAAAACGATTATACAGTTTATTTAACACGTGCATCTGTCACTTTAAAAGAGAACAGACTGTGGACGCAGCATGAGTCAACAAGGAAGGTGGGAATTTTGCTCTCTCATCCTTCCTTAGGGGAAAAATCAACAGTCTGTGTATGTCCTCATATAAGCTTTACAGATAAATATAAATAAAAAGATAAATCTATAGATAAATAAATAAATGAATGAATGAACCTGATTACAGTGACAACAAGCTTAAAATCCATTTAAAACATATTATAAATAGAAACTACTCTCTGTGTTGAAAGATTTTTGATTAAATATATATATATATATATATATATATATATATATATATATATATATATATTACAGAAAATCTCCATAAAATATTCAGGTTTTCAATTTAAACCTTTCTAATCTAACTTTTCTAACTTTTCTCAGACAGGTTACTAGATTCATTCATTATGTAATATACCAATCAATTCACATTACTTTATTGTCATGTGCCCCACAGTACAATAAAATTCTTACTTGTATGTAGTTCATCAAGGCAGAATTTAATAACAATAACTTGTAGGAAGTGTGTGTGCCAGTGTGTGTACTTTGCCTAGTTTTAATACTACTACTACTACTACTACTACTACTAATAATAATAATAATAATAATTTTAATCAGAGAACAAAATACAATATCATAGATATAATAAGTTGTTATATTTTGTGTAGATTGTGTACTTTGATAACAGATGTAATATTACTGTACACAGATTAGATACACAGATTTCAGTTTATTTTCAGATGGTTAACTAAGGCCACTGAGTATAAAAGGGTAAGAGAAAACAAATCTTAAGTTATGAATCAACTTTAATAATAGATGTAATAAGTTGTTATGTTTTGTGTACTTTGGTAACTGATGAAACACTGTACTTTACATACACAGATTTAAATTTATTTTCAAAAGTTTAAATGAAAGTTAAATGTTCTTTGCTTACACTAAACAGAAGTTATGAATAATCTTTAATAATGCTTAATTATTAAACAGGCACAACTCAGTCAGAAAATATTTTAAAAAAATAAAAAGATGAGCTTGTTTTGAAAAAAAAACAACAACAACTGAGACACCTCTAAAAGTATTGATTTAATTCAGCACCTATATACTGAACCATGTACATCTTCCTTCTGCAACAGGACTGCAGGCAAATGAATGCAGCTCTGCTCCCTATAGTCCTGTTTAATCATCTTCTTGTTCTGTGAAGTTTTGGAATTCCTAAAATAAGAAAAGATACAATGATGAAATGATTTGAGCTTTACTGTCACTTGTATGATGATAACTAATATCTCATATCTCTGATATTCATATACTGTTCACTACGCCACTATGAAAATTAAAATCAGTAATTACTACTCCAGTAGAAATGGTTTATACTCTGAGTCTTTCTTGAGCTTCAGCCTGCTCCACAGGGGAGACATGAATCTTGTCTAGTCTTTCAAGAAGAGGGAGGCGTGAGATAACAATGAGCCGGTAATCCTCCGTCTCTGACAGAGGATTGTCTGCCAACACCAGGGCCCGCAGTGTGCGAGCAACACCCATCAGGCTTTGTAGTGCATGCTGGGAAGATACCAGGTTTCCTCTTTTGGGGGATAGTGAGAAGGAATAGGAAAAGAAAAAGACAGAGAGAGGTTGCTAGTGTATACAGGCTAAACAGGTTTTTGTTGGAGACATTTTTAAGGTAAAGCAGGTAAACTGATTACACATAAGGGGTCATGACGGATCTCTCACATTTAAGTTTAAGTATTAGTTGGTCTAGCTATGGACCATCATTCATTTTCCCCCTCACATCTATAGAATCTGGAACAGCTACAGAAACTGGAGTTTCTCTTCTGAGCATTTCTGCCAGAAAGTGAGAAGAAATTATGCCAAATATTACAAAAAAATCCTCTGACGTAAAAAAAAAAATCACTGGCCGCACATTTAATTACAGCTGAGTGCAAAAGTGTGGATCACCCCTGGTTTCTGGAAACCATGAAAAAGAGGATAGTTAAATGAACTGTGGGTGCATCCTGCAACATGATAAGAATCCTGCTACAAGATAACAATCCAAAACAGAAGACAAAATACACTGAAAATTCTGTTTGGAAAAAAAAAAAAAAAGCCAACATTTTGACCTTCTCAATCTCTAGATCTGATTTAAAGAAGGTGGTGTATTAGAAAGTGAGATGGAAACATTTATATTGATATGATTTGTCATCTTTGTTATTAATCAACATACACAATTTAGACATTTTTGTTAATTATAGGAACATCAGTAAAACAAAACATGAAATATCTCTTTTTGATTTGTCCTAAAGGTATTCAAACTTTTGCACTCGCCTGCATAATTAATGTATTTCATTATCGTGTTACTACACTGTACTACAGCACACTGCCTGTCAAGTACCTGATATTAAGATACTGCAGAGATTTCATACTAGGACTGATTCCATCAAGTGTCTCTAGCTGGTTGTCTCTAAGGTGAAGGATTGTTAGGCGCTCCAGTTTGTCCAGTCCCTCTAATCGTTTTATTTTATTCTGGGCCTAGAAAGTTACAGAAAAGGTTTAGAGTACAACAATAATTATGAATTTCCTATGACATTAACCAAACATCTAATATGACCATCTTACCAGGTAAAGATGACGCAGGTTTGGGAGGTAAATACCATCTGTAGTTTCTAAACAGTTTCCTCTCAGCTCCAGAGACACTAGATTGGTCAGCTTGTCATAATCAAGGCCAGACACCATCTGAATGGTATTACCTGAAAAATGGGAACTAATGAATGACTGACAGAACACAGATAATATCTGCTCCTCATCATCTCTCTGTAGTTCAATGAATTCAGAAATACTTAATCTCAAACAAAAAAATGGTATGCTAACTGTATCTAATAATCAGTTAACTGTATCTAACTGTAATCTAATATCACAGTTGTTCCCATAGGTATGGCAAAATATTGACTGGCTACGTTGGTTTAAAAATTGGACAGCATATTTAAAGCAACATTATAGGGCCCAGCAAAGCATCAACACTATACATATGTATGAATTCCTTATCACTGTGTACCATCATACCCGTATATCGTCACATCCTAGTTCAATCAAATGTAAACCAAAAGTAGACTTCTGTCCTGCCCAGAGGTGTGCCACTAACCTATAAGATTAAGGTTTTCCAGTGCAGGCCCACCAAGGCCCTCTGTGTCACTCAAACGATTGGACCTGAGGCTGAGCCACTGCAGATAAGGAAGCTGGCTGAGTGGCTGATCTCGAACACTCTGAACCTGATTGGCATCTGCCTTTAGCCAAAGCAGCTCGGTCAGAGTAGCCAGTGGAGAAAGGTCTGTCAGGTAGTTGGAGGAGATGTCCAGGAAACGCAGATAGACAAATGAACTCAACATGAAAATATCCGCCAGATTCCTGAATAAGCAGCGATGAAGACAATAGATAGTTAAGTGTATTTGTTTATCTCTAAAACACAAGTACACCAAACCAAAAAAAGTACTACTGAACAAGGAAATCATTGTGCTATTCACATTCACTTCAGTTTTGCTTACACTCTAAGAAAAAAAATACCTGTTTTGTAGGTCAAGTCTAACAAATGCATGAGAAAGTCCATCACCTGTCCGGCACAATAAGGAAAGGTTCTGTCCTATTATATCCTGTGTTAATGAACAGGGCTCAATCTGACAACATGAAAACAAGGAAAAGCAAAAATAAGTGTTTGTAGTCAATTTGAGTAATAACCAAATAAAAGGTTATAAATCATTTGTATAACAGTAAATACATTCAGTTCCAGTGTTATCGGCACCAGTGTTAAAGATGGGTGTTAAAAAAGTGTCAATTAGCTTAATCTCATACTGAAAATATAAGGAAAAAACATTTAATTCAAGTAAATTTATTTACCAAAAAAAGTAGCATAATCATTCACAATTATTGTACCCCTAAAATTCTTATGCACATGTAACTGAAGCACGTTTATATATATAAATATTCATCTATCAATCTATTTATTTATTTTAAGTTCACCTAAGTGTTTAGGAAGTCTTGAGTGGTTATTCATGACTTCCTATTTTATTTGACCCATATTCAAATTCCCTTAGTCATCCATCAACATGATGAAGATTGTGTGTTGACCTTTATAAATCCTAAATCATAATGCTCAATAATTATGAAATTGAAAAAAAAAATTGCCCCTGTGCACAGTGAGGAGGATGGTTAGAGTGGTAGGGTTTGAGATTTGGAGAAGATGTTGTTTTGTTTTATATATATAGTCTACAAGTCTCCAAATCTACAATTAGATTGATTTACCAACAAACTATTTGAATGATGTGCCAGAACATATTTTCTTTCATCTATTCACAAACATAAGTGCCTGGAGTTCGCTAGAATCTCACAGAAATGGATCAGTAACAGAGTCCAGCTTTTGCAATGGCCATCCCAGTCATCTGAACTAAACTGCACAGAAAAACCTGTGGGATGAGCGGAAGACTTCAAGTACTGCAAAGAGTCCACAAGACATGACCTAGGAGTTTGGAGGATCCGGAGAGATTCCTTGCTCCGTATTCTCCAGTATTATCAAGAATTAGAGGAGAAGACTCAGCGCTTCTGTGTTGGGAAATGGAGGTTGTACAAAGTTTTAAATACAGAGTTGCCAATAACTGTGACACGTGGTTTTGTTAAAAATATATAGGTTTGATACGGGGTTTTAAGGGCCAATTAACCACAAATACCTTTATTTTTCATAATCTATTCCAATAATTCTGGAGCTGAGTGTAAATGAAGTGCCATATGACGTTAGTCCTGTCTTGTGAATCACATTAATGATAAACATTAAGACCATCATCATGACTTTGGCCTTTTTTTTTTTTTTTTTTTTTTACCTCGTCCTGTTTCGGCGCTGTGTCTTCTGGGTAATCTTCCTCCTGCTTTTCCTCAGAATCCCCGAGGGACACATCATCTTCGCCAAATACTGACATCTTTTCTATTATTAAAATACCAACATCACAGCCAGACTAGTATATTAATAACTGACCAATTAAATAACCACGTAATACATCGAAGTCTTTTTTGGAGAAAATTCGTTAAAAAATCATATATTTGTCAGACATTTCTAAAGTTTTCAATTCTGTGCTGGTGTTTTACCTGTTGTAAATTAATCATTTAAGTTGATGTTTCTCTCTTGCTAGTCATGTTGTGTACAGTGGTTACTATGGTAACAAAAGTCGTCCCTCGGTTGAGCCTGCGCGCGCGCTCACTACCAGAGAGGGCGTTTATTAGCCACGCCCACACCCGCGTACTACACCACTAAATAGTAAAGTGACTTATATTGAAATCGTCAAGGTCCTTACTGAATTAAAATATCATTCATCCTCAGTAACCGTGATCATAAAGAAGCATGCTTGCCTTTTTTAAATGTTTATTTAAATAAATAAATAAATAAATAAATTTTAATGACGTTTGGTAATTTCATCATTTGTTAGACATTTAAAAACATTTCTTTGTAGCCATACTTACTCATGACATCAGTAAATCAAATTTCAATACCAGGATTTGAAATAATCTTCTCCAAAATCATCATCAACATATTCTAATATTGTATGAACTGTAGACTTCGTAAAAAAAAAAAATACTGCATAACAAGATCATTACCATTCTCTAATTCCTTTCTTACAGCGACAGAAAATCTTCAGTAATTTCCAAATTCATAGCTACTTTTTTCTAAAAGTCACTATGAACAGATTAAGCCACAAATCACAGCAGAAAAGCACCACTAAAAGTAACATCTTATAATTCACTCCTTTCAGTAGCAGCATAACTAAATTATTTAAAAAAATAAATAAATAAACATTTGAGACATCCTGAAAATGATTACATTATATCATATGCATATATGGATCATAAATATGTGGAATATATTAGCCATGGCAATTTTATTACCTTATAAATAAAAATGCTGACTACACTATCTGCTGATGACACCCCATGTCATGATTTCACTTCAATTGTCATGTTATTTACTTATCAAGCACTATTAGCACTTCCACTGCAAGGGCTTAATAACATATGTTTTTCAATATATATATTTGAATTCACTTGAATTCAGCTATGTCAGAACAGTACAGCGGTGGACTGACATCCCATCCAGGCTTCCAGCCTCATGCTCAGTATTCCCGGGATAGGCTCCGGATCCAGACCAGCGACCATCCAGCTGACCACACAGCATGATAAAGCAGTTACTGAAAATGAGTGAGTAAGAGAAAACAGCAGGACACTCTATTCGGTGTAGATCTGCGAAAGTGCACCCAGAGTAAGAAATCCTATATCTCACGCTATGATAACAGACTGCAAAAAGACAGAAGTTGTTTATGTTACACGCTATATCTCATAACTTCCTTTGGCATGATATAGGTTACACATCCATATTGATATTCTTCCTAATAATAATACAGTATGTGACATCTTAATTTTTTTTTTACATGGGATATTTTGGAAGAACTAGCACCTCTTGATTACCACTATGTACAAATAAAATGATCACTGTGGTAATGTGATGGCCATAATTTACTGTTTATATTACATATAATAGAGATATATCCTTCTGATATTTAAAATTCTTTTAAATGAATCTATTCAATAACTGAACAAAGGTCTTATAAATATAAGCCTGTAATTTCCTCTTACAACCCCAGAACCTCTGAAACCTTAAAAAAAATAAAGACACGAAATAGCATTTATATATAATATAATATCTAAATAAATAAATACATACATACATAAAAAAGTAATTATGATGCAGCGTCAAATTTCAGTAGTATATGTAATGTGCCCTCCACTGACATTATTTTACAACCTAACTTTTCAAATGAGGAAAATCATTCTAACATTGAGTATGAACATGTAAAAATATATAATAATAATAATAATAATAATAATAATAATAATAATAACAACATGTATTTCAAAATAGTGTGTTCACTCCTGAGCAATACGTTGCCCAAAATACCAAGATGTACCATGTTATAGCCACATTTAAAACTCAGTGTCAACTGCCCTGTCCTTTTCAAAGTAAAACAGTCCAAAGATTCAAGTATGAGGATATGACCAACTGTAAATATAATGTATTAATCCTACAAAAATTCTCAGTAACATCACAATCCCTGAGTAATTAGATATCAGGAAAAGCTTCTCCACAGAAACAGCTTAGAGCTCTACATTAGAGAGAAATGCTGCATTAACTGCATAGACCTAAACAACTTCGGAATAATCTCAGTACTGGTAGAGTTGTCACATGATCTTTTTGATAAAAATATTGAGCATTATTTATTTTGGTACTTGAAGCAACAAGTAGCTAATATCAGTTCTATATTTTCTATACTGTTGTCTCTCGCAGCAGTATTCTGTCTAGCTTTTTTTAAATTCTGATATGAGACGGTAGTAGCCAAAATGTATACAGTCTACTGCATAATCTATACACTGCCACTGTGTTACTGTTTAAGGTGCATTTTACTGATTAAGTAAAATCGAGAAAATATTAAGACTGCTGTTTACTTCCGATTTTTGCATGCTAAACGCAATCGAGTCAGATCTAAATGCAGTTCAGAATTAGAGTGAGAGTTAGGGGGTTTCGAGGGACACTGGACAACTTTGCCATACTGGAGACAACTGTGTGGAGTTGTCACTTTCCCACATCATAACCGCATACAATCAGGAAAATCTCAACTCATACGGCGCACATCGATTTGCCACTATGCCGCTGCTGTCAGAATTACGTCTCCATGTTGTGCAGTTACATATAAATTTAATTGCTGCATGTCAGTTTTTACCTGCTAGTCTATGCCTACTCTTTTGTCCAAACTGACCTCATGCACTGTGCTGAAATTATGTTTGTGTTGTGAGCTGCCATTAATGAAAAATGGTACATTCCACCTGGGGACACATTCTATTTTTGGGCCATAAAAATGTGCGAAGAAACCTAAAACCAAGAAAATACCCCGATCCTTTCCATAGCAACATTGCAAATCACAGTTTTTTCTAAGCTATGTCTGAAATCACATGATTGTTACAGGTCTACAAACACTTCAGAAACTACACACTGAACCTTCAGGGTGACACACAGATGGTGCCTATACTCTTGAGTGGTTGTTTGCAGATGTGAGCACACCTTTAGCCAATATCTAGCATCCTACAGAGCTTTTCATTAATGAAAACATGCCCCAAATGCACGAATCATAATGATTCTTCTGGAATCATCAATGAATTGGTTTCATTTAGTGCAGAATATTCAAGTGAACTCCACATTGATTGTCCTGGAAGTAGGCATGTGAAATCTAGCCGAGTTGCTGTCTAAGGTTCCTCTCATAGTTCTCCATGCAGATCTGAATGCGCTGGGTAAAGTAGCTGGGCTCAGAAATAGCTCTGAGGAGGTCCGTTTTAATCAGACACAGGTCATACAGCTCTGAAGTGGAGGCTGTGCGGGTCTCCGAGCCCTCAGGATCCAGAAATACCTACAGAAGCATGATGGATTACAAACAGTTGCTTTAGCTGCATTAGCATGGGGGCATTTAGTGCCAGGGTTTTTCACTCACCTTAGGATGCACAATAGTGTCATCATTGTTTTGGCGGATATTGTCATCAATAAAGATGTGCTGGACTGTGGAGTCAAATGGGTCAATCCACAGTGGCTTTCCTCCCATAATGGTGTATGTGTTTCTTGCCCACCTGTTAAGATGAAGATGATTATGAGCAGTTGTAAGTTCGGTCCTTGTACACACATTATTTACCTGGAGGATCTACTTTACCCCACAGAAGGGACCTGACCAAATATGGATACATTATTCAGAATTAACACAATGTTCATAGGACATCTGGTAGAGAATAGAGGTGTGCAACAGAAAATACTCACAAGCATGGGGGTTTTTACTTTCAATTTTTTTTTTCACTATTTCCTTGAACATAGTGAACATGGCACCTTTGGTGTCACACCACCTAATTTTTTTGGTGAGCAAAAGTACTGGAACAGATAGTCTTAAAGTAAATTTAAGTAAATAACACTTAATATTGCAATAACTGCATCAAGCCAGCGACCCACTGACATCACCAAACTGTTGGAATCTTCTTTTGTAATGCTTCTCCAGGCTTGTTCTGCAGCTTCTTACAGTTGTTGTCTGTCTGGGGAGTTTCTCCCTTCAGTCTCCTCTTCAGGAGATGACATGCATGCTCAACTGGGTAATGTCTGGTGACTGACTTGGCTGATTCCCCTGATAAAGTCCCTTGTTGTGTTGGCAGTGTGTTTTGGGTCATTGTCTTGCTGCATGATGAAGATCCTCCCCATTAGATTGGATGCATTTCTCTGTAAACTGGCAGACAGAATGTTTCTGTAGACTTCTGAATTCATTCTGCTGCTACCATCATGAGTTACACCATCAATAAAGATTAATGAGGCTGTTTCAGAAGCAGCCATGCAAGCCCAAGCTATGACACTACCTCCACCCTGCTTGTACCTCCACATGATGAGCTCGTACATTTTAGATCATGAGCAGATCCTTTCTTTCTCAACACTTTAGCAGAGGTTAATCTTGGTTCCAGAACGTTTGTGGCTCATCTCTGTATTTCTTTGCGAATTTTAATCTGGTCTTCTGATTCTTACTGCTGATGAGTGGTTTACTTCCTGTGGTATGGCCTCTATATTTCTGCTTTTCTTTAAATGATGGATTGTGATACCTTCACCCCTGCCCTGTGGAGGTTGTTGGTGATGCCAATTACTTGTTTTTGGGTTTTTCTTCACAGCTCTCACAAAAGTTTCTGTCATCAACTGCTGTTGTTTTTCTTGGTTGACCTGTTCGATGTCTGGTTGTTAGTACACCAGTGGTCTATCTATGCCCAATGCTTGTGCAATGCCTCTGATTGATTTTCCCTCTTTTCTCAGCATTAAAATGGCTTGCTTTTCTCCCATAGACAGCTCTCTGGTCTTTGTGTTGGTTTATCCTTTTAAACAACAAATGCAGTCTCCACAGGTGAAACCCAGGGCTCAAACCAAGAGTAGACATCCAGCGCTCTTAACTGTTTAAACAATCAATCTAACAGGGTACACCTTGGCAACAAGAAACACCTGTCAGTCACATGTTCCAATATTTTTGATCACTTGAAAAATGGGTGGGTTCAATGCTATTTGCTGAGGTTTTCACCATTTCCAATTTATGTTGGAAAAACTCTACCTAAACTCTAACTAAACAGGATGGATCTTAGGTTACATATCAATGCATCCTCACCAGTTGAAGTGGTCCTGGAAGCCGCACAGACCCTCCGAGGAGCTTAGGTACCAGTACAGACTCCGTTCCCCGTCCTGTGTGGATATGCGCTTCTCTCCATGAATCAGAATCACACCCTTAGTGTTGCATCTGATCTGACCTGGTGTCGTGTTCACACTTAGCTACAAGTTGCATAATAGACCGCTTGAGTTTTATTTGAGAAGGAGTCATTTATTATGGTTAGTTCTTTATATTTTTATGTATCTACCTTCAGTTCTGGAAGTACAGGGAAGAGTGGATGGGTGCTGTGCTCAAGGGCTCGTTGAACGACCATCAACAGACGAGGAAGGTCTGTGCCAAACGTGCGGAAGAAGATGGAAAATTCAATCCCTTGTGAGACCAGATCCTGCAACAGCTGGAAGAAAGAGGGCAGGATCCAGTGGTACAGCTTTCCATCCTCTCCTTTTACAGAGAGCTCCTTGTGCGCAGGCAGGTCAGAAGGCCAGCGCAGCAGTTCGAGATGCTCCTCAAGAACCTTCCGGAAACGTCTGCCTGGCCCAGCTGTGGTGAAACCTACCACTCTACCAAACTGAGAGTAGTAACTCACAGCACCCTCGCATGGTGGGAGGAGAGATGGAGACTCGCACATCCACTCCCATTTTCCTGTGACATGGACAAAACAATTTGAAAACTGCAAAACAATCAGATTATAACAAAAACTCATTCAATACTTTTCCAATCAGTAAATAAACCGGCTGAAGTAGAAGGACAAAATGCTAAATAAAATTCAAACTTTTTTCCTTTTTTTTCTTTTCTCTTGTCGTCGGGATGTTTACTGCTACTGGGGTGAGGAAAAATCATTTTAAAAAATTTGGTAAAATGGCAACTTTTAAGCCCCATATTTTAACATCCAGCTGCTTCCAAACACAGGTTGCAATTTGCTACCTATGAAAAGTGTATGGTCATATAGTCTATCACAATATTGATATAATATCATCATATTTCCAGCTGTGCTTCCAACAAGGAGCCATTTCAGATTTCAGCAACAACTAGGGTCAATCTCACCTTTCGCCATCCGTCCCCAGGTGACAGTGGACAAAAAATACTCAAGAGCAGCAACCGTCCCTTGTTTTGTAACAGCATCAGATACCAGGATGGTGTTGTTCAGATCAATGTGAAGGACTATTTTCCTTTTCCTAAGTGACAACAGTCGTGAAGCTGCTAAAGATGGGTGTTCATCACTGTCCGAGTTCTCCTGTGCTATACCTCCATTAGTTCTGGTCTTAAGCGTTTCACAAGAGTTTTGTAAGCCAGACATAATGTAACAATAATCACTTTTTTCCTCTTTGAACACTGAGAGCTGAGCTAAACGGAGCAGATCTTCATTGTGAAGAAAAACAACTTAGAAGTGTCAGATAAAGCCAACAAGATGTACTGGATACTTCATTAACCACATTGGAGTAATCCTGTGACATAAATAGACATACAGCTGATGCGGATATATGGACATATGGAAATATGGATTTGTCTACACATAAGGAGATGAGGAGAAGAATAAGAATAAATTAAGCTAGTTTGCCGTAAAAGAATTCTAACTAACCAGCTGGACTGCTGTGTAATTCTCGTAGCTAAACAGCTAGCATAACTACCATAGCAAGAAGTGTAGCAAAGTTAAAAACATAGAGGCTATGTAAGTGTAATGCCACCAGATAACACCACATTTCTCTCCACTCGCCTTGTTTATATATACGCTTGCTGGTTATATTAAGTGTAAATTATTCATCACCACAGCGCTCAATAAATAAAACCCACACTCAGAAACCGGTATTCAGAGCGCCGGTGTGACACTGAAACACTTCCGTGTTCCTCTCTGACACTGAGGAGATGCGGCTGCCCGATCCGCCTGCCCCTGTCAGATTTGCGCAGCGCATGCGCAGTTTAAATCAAGCGGGAAGGATGGGGGGAGGTTACAGCGCGAGTCAATCTGCTGCGCATGCGTGTACGTCACATGAATGCGACGCAAAACCTGCAATGTGAGCTTTTATCAAAATATAAAAGGCATAATGTAAAAAAAAAAAAAATCTTATTATGAATACTATAAAGTATGGTGGTCTAAACTTCATTGACTTTTGCTTTCTTGAAAAATACATTTAAGATTAAATTATTAAGAGATTTTTAAAAAAAAATCTAACCTATACTTAATATGGAATTTATTTATTTATTTATTTATTTGGCATTGTTATATTTTTGTTATGTGATTACAACATATCAAATCTACCACTTAAGCTTATCCCATTTCTGTAAACAAATGCTTTCAGTCTTCATTTGTAAGCACAATTTTAATTAGAATCACTAAGACAATCACTTAAAAAACTCCAGTTCCAAAATTGGTTTAATAAGAAAAAGTAGTTTCCTAGAACCTAATAAAACAGGAAAAGAAAAAAATCAGACAATTCTTTCACAGGAAAGTAAGTATTGAGTTCTTAAAGTTATTACCTTGTTTGGCTGGTCACGTGACTTGAATGGATTTTATCAAAACCTCATTTATATAAAAAAAAAAACATGTAGGCTTATAAATAATGTCATATTGGACCTAAGGTATACTGTTCTGTGAGTTCTGTCAGGAATAAAAAGGTCTAAAAAGCTCTAAATAGACACAATATTATTGCACACGTGAATAAAATAAATATAGACAGAAAGGGTATATGGAATTTATTTTATAGTTATACAAAATACAGGGGGTACAAAATTTTGAGAACCACCGATGTAGTGTATACTGCACTTGGTAGTAAAAATGAGTCACCTCTCAGGACTCAAACCACACCTGTGAGAAATGATCCTTGTACATCCTTGATTTATTGTAGAATAAAAGCAGTAAAATCACATCAAAGGCAAAAGCATTAAGGCACTGTTATGATTCATTTAGCCTCCAGACCCTACATTACAGTTCTCCTTCCTTACCTACTGTATAATCTAGTCTCAGATTCAGACCATGGAAATTTCCATTAATAACAAAATAAAACAAGGACTATTATTCCCATGGGAAGAAGTGGGATATAACCTTGAGACTTCGGCATCCAGCAGTGCCAAATGATATGGAGGAGAATGTAACACCTGCATTAATGAACACAGGACACAATGAAGTCTTATTGGTTCTCATTTAGTGAGTCATTCATCATTTATTAGATATAATGTATAAGTATGTGAGATAATAATAATAATAATAATAATAATAATAATAAACATATGACTAACATAAGACATAGCTGGCTAAGACTAAAAAAAACTAAAAGGCCTGAGGGGTTGATACAACACATCATGTACAGTGGTGGTGCTATTTTAAAGCTTTGGGTTAGTTTAGCTATTTAGCTAGTAGTAGTAATATATTACTTTAAAAAAATCTGTGGCTAATACACATGTAATCTAGTTAGTGAATGAATAAACTAATATTATCTTATAGCAGTCTCACTTGCCAGTTTATTAGCTAGTGCTACCTGGTGCCTACACACATTGGCTGCATAGGCACACTTAGTAACTTTGCAGTCTTTGTCATCCATGCTGATCAGTGGAGAGGGAGCATGCATAAACACTAACCAAGTATTATTTGGGAGATGAACCATTCTCAACAAAGCAGTGACACTGACATGGGAGTGTGTGTGGCAGAGTGTGTGTGTGTGAGAGTTTCTGTTTTTGTGAATGTCCTCCTGAAACTTCTTCTGCTTGGGGTTTCTGCACTTCTAACTCATTCTCCGCTGCTGTGGATGCTCCCACATAGATACCCTAAAGATTGCACTTACCAAAAAGAGTTTATGTCCAAGTCTCACCCTTTCTTCAGTGGATGATCTTACCTGAATCCTGCATACTTGTACCTAAGAACTGCTGCTGTAATCGTAAAAGCTAGGATGCTCATACTAAACATTCTTTCAACAAAGTACAGTTTTCATAGTATAACAGTAGAAGAGTAGTGATTTATATTTATATCTCACTATTTTGAGTCTGGCGCAAGGTTTCCTCCTCATGTTGTCTACAGGGAGTTCTTCCTTGCCACTGTCACCTCTGGCTTACATTTACATTTATGGCATTTGGCAGACGCGCTTATCCAGAGCGACTTACAATAGTGCTTTGAAGTCTATCAAAAATACATTCTGATATTGGCTCACTAGGTCACAAACTAGGAATACCATCAGTCCAAAACTCTGTTGGTTATTTTTAATTTTTTTGGTTTTGTGTGTGTGTGTGTGTGTGTGTGTGTGTGTGTGTGTGTGTGTGTGTGTGTGTGTGTGTGTGTGTGTGTGTGTAAGTGCTAACTTAAGTACTTAAGGGAGGGAGCGCAGCAATGGGGTGGTGTGGGAAAATTTAGGAAGATTGAAAAACAATTGTGCAGCTGCATTTTGAATCAGTTGCAGAGGACGAATGGCGCTCAGACCTGCTAGGAGTGAGTTGCTGTAGTCCAGTCTTGAAATGACAAGGGACTGAACAAGCACCTGTGTAGCCTGTGTGGAAAGAAATGGACGAATTCTTCTGATGTTATAGAGGAGAAATCGACATGAGCATGTCAGATTAGCAATGTGAGAGGAGAAGGACAGTTGATTGCCCATGGTTACCCCAAGGTTGCGTGCAGTAACTGAAGGCGAGATCAGAGAATTGTCCAGGGAGACTGCAAGATACTGAGATGGGGATGAATCACCTGGGATGAACAGCAGTTCAGTTTTGGTGGGATTAAGTTTCAGCTGATGAGCTGTCATCCATGATGAAATGTCTGCAAGACATGCTGATATCCGAGCAGAAACATTAGTGTCTGAGGGAGGGAAGGAGAGGATGAGTTGAGTGTCATCTGCATAGCAGTGGTATGAAAACCCATGTGAGGATATGACTGCACCAAGAGATCGGGTATAAAGGGAGAACAGGAGAGGACCAAGTACTGAACCTTGTGGAACACCAGTGGAGAGTCTGCGGGGAGCAGATGTGGATCCCCTCCATGTCACCTGATATGACCGTCCTTCCAGGTAGGAAGCAAACCACTGCCATGCTGCACCACGAATTCCTAGGCTCATGAGGGTGGACAAGAGAGTCTTGTGGTTCACTGTGTCAAACGCTGCTGAAGCGTCGTGGAGGATGAGGACTGAAGATAGTTTGGCTGATCTAGCGGCATGTAGCTTCTCAGTGACAGCCAGAAGGGCAGTCTCTGTGGAGTGTGCTGGTTTGAAGCAAGACTGATTGGGATCTTGGAGGTTGTTCTGTGAGAGACAGAGAGACAGCTGATTATAGACAGTACGTTCAAGGGTTTTAGAAAGAAAAGAGAGAAGTGATACCGGTCTGTAGTTGCTGATGTCAGAAGGATCGAGAGAGGGTTTCTTCAGGATGGGAATAACCCTTGCTTTCATTAAGGATTTAATTATAAATCTTTATGCAGAGTTCTGTACAGCTGCAGTGTGACAGTGTCTATTGTTCAAATCACTATACAAATAAAATTTTATTGAATTGAATGAATGGCATTTTAGTGTAGAGCATGAACACAGAACAACATTCCTACATTCTGATACAGGCTGATAAGTAAGAACATAAAACACATTTTTTAAAAACCCACCAACTTAGAATGAAATAGATTCATTACACTGGGCATTTGCTAAACTAAGTCTGAATAATGACTTTAAAAATGGCAGCAATACAAAAATATATGATGACCACTTTAAACTGATCATAAAAGAAGGGACCCAGCAGAAGATTCTAGAAAAATTAAGTTACTGGACTTTCAGAAAAGAATTGTCATGCTCAGATGAATTGTAATTCAAAGTCTCAAATCTTACTGCGCCCATGAGGATAGTAAAGGAGACTGGGGCTAATCAGGAATAAGGAGAGTGCCAGGGAAGAACCAGAAGCCTTAAATAGACAAGGCATGGATAAATAGATTGAATACGTATCAAGGTGGTCATATTGATGATGGAAAGAGAGAGAATGAGATTGACAGATTGGGTTTGTGGCAGCAGTGTTAAAGTCACTGTGGTGGTGGAGCACGAGCTCAGTTTGTGGCCAAAGCTCTCTGTATACTGTAGACTAATCAGTCTACATCTCTACAGACTGAGATGAGGTTTGGGCAGCTTACAAGAATGCCCCCTGGTAGGCTCTTGTTAGTATGTATCTCACACACACACACACATCACATTGGACTGAGATCCCGGGGCAGACCCACGACCTGCTGGAGAGATTATATCTCACAGTTGGCTTGGGACTGATCTGGACTGATCTTCTCAGCCTATCGACACCACAGCTCCCACCAGCAAAAGTAGAAGGCAAATGAATGAAAGTCATGAGAAAATGCAACATATTTAAAACTAACACAATACAAGACCGAGTCTAATCCAATACACTGAGAAAGAATGGGCCAAAACCTGAAGCAATTTATTCCATTACAATAATGTGGCATACACAAATATCAATATTTGAAATCCTAAAATATCAAACATGACTGCTGATACAGAACAGGCCGTAACTTCAATGCTCAATAGTGGCAAAGTATGAAGTTCCTAATGAGATAGCAAACTAGTTAGTTGGTTAGGAGACGATTGCAAAGACCTCCAGTTCAGAAGTGCCACAATCAAAGGGTCAGTCAGAAATCCTGTTGAGAAAAGTACAACAGGTTTGAGGGGAGATGTCTTACATTACACTGTACATTTAGTGAACAGAAAATTATTGCTGGAAAGAGTAGCCTCACCTGTTGAACTATTAACTGCTAACAGAAAAGCTCAGAAACACTGCTAAGGTTAAAATCTTATGGAGTATATATTATATATAATATGGAGTTGATTCCCCCTTTGATCTTATAATAACATCCACTCTTCTGGAAGGCTCTCCGTTGTAGTTTGTACTGTGGCTGTGGGTATTTGTGCTAATTCAGCTACAAGAGCACAAGAGGTTGTGCAGGGATGTCTGACAAGAAAGCCTGGATAAAGTTGGTGTTACAGTTAATCCCAAAGGTGTTCAGTTGGGTTAAGGTCAGGGTTCTCTGCAGGCCACTTAAGCTCTTCCATTCCAACCTTGGCAAACCATGTCTTCATGGACTTCACTTTGTGCACAGGGGCATTGTCATTCTGGAACATGTTTGGGCTCCATAGCTCCTATGAAGGGAAACTGTAACAATGGTGTTTCCAATTTTGTGGCAACAGTTTGGGGAAGAACAATATATGGGTGTGATAGTCAGGTGACAGCCCATATAGCGTGGACACTCACTGTCCACTTTATTAGAAACACCTGTACATTCATGCAGGATATAGTGGGATATGGTAACTCAAATAAGCACTCTTTACAACTGTGGTGAGCAGAAAAGCATCTCAGCAATACTCAAACCAGCCCATCAGGTACCACAATGAAAGTCACAGAGATCACACTTTTTCTTCATGTGAACATTACCTGAAGCTCTTGACCTGTATCGGCATGACTGGCTGATTAGATAACCGCATGAATGTGCAGGTGTTCCTAATAAAGTGGACAGTGAGTGTATGACGATGTAATAGTGATAAAGCCTTCTTCAAATCTCAGTTTCAGAGAACTGTGGATCACAAGTGGACAAAAACAGTGAAATTAACACTTTCCTCTTGAGTTTTGAAAAAATCGTCCTTTCTACCGGTCGTGTGTTGCCTTACTAAATGTCTGTTTTTCACTCTGCGTCTGTCATTACACCCCAAGTCAAAAGAATGGACAATTAAATTATCACAATTAGTCAGCCAAAATCTAATCAATATATGATTTGGAGTGAAGAAGAAAAGAAACTGAAAAGATATTACGTAGTGCGACAGTGTTGCACAATTAAGCAGATGATGAATAGACGTGTTTATTGTTGTTTTGATTGACCTGAACATGTACAATCAGGAGTCCAGGAAATCATATCTGAGAACACTTGTTTTAATATAAAAGGCAAGTGAAAGCTTTATGGTTGTTCTGTATTTACATGTTGGTGTCCACATGGAAATCGGTTTTATATATACATGAACCAGAATCAACAAAGAACAAGACTGGAGCTGGAATATAGTTGTATAGAGCAACTCTTTTCCACTTCATTATTAAAAACATTAATTGTGATGTAATGCCAACTTGTTCACCCTAGCCAAAAGCTAATCCATGAAAATGAACAAAAAAAACCCACCAACAACGAAAGAGACAAAAACCTAACAGCCTTATGAGAGACCTGTCCTTAATTCTTCTTTTCCTTTACAAAACTCAATTCATTTTAAAAATCTAGAAAATGAAGAAAGTAGTTTAGCTACACATCTTCAATATCAACCTGACTAGAATTATTGTTCGATGAAGATGGTGAGAGTTTTCAAGAGGAACATGACTAATCATAAAATTGAAATAAATCCAAATCAACGGAATAATCATCTGGCAGACTGTAGCTAGACATTGTAAACTGCAAAAAAAGTCAAAATGACAGACTTTAGAGAAACAGGTTAATCCTGGTCTGGGACGAAACTGATTTATTTATTTATTTATTTATTTAATACCCTGGACTAACCTGAACACTGGTCCGACTACTGTTATCTTACAATTAAGCTAATCTCTCAGAACTACTGCTCAAAGTTAGAAATTTTAGTTATAAGAAGACATATAACTAGCATATAGCCTTTTAGTTAACTTATTCAAAGTTTTATTTATATTAACCATTTAATATCTTTTATTCACAGCAGCATTCTTATAATCAAACCCTCACCTTCTGCTTAATATGCAGTCTAGTACAAACAAGAAGGGTCTGGAAGCAAGACAACCCGCTCCAAAAATAAAAGAAGAGAGTAAACGACAAACATTACACTACAGGTTATCAACATGCGCATCTGTAAGTTAGGTTTTTGCACTTAATGCAGACATTTCCACAGGGTGTTGCATGTAAAAAGGAGAGAGAGGAAAAAAAATGTCCATAACTCAACAAATTATTACAAATAATAAACAAGTGACACTCCAGAAAGATACAAAGAAAACCACTCCAACAAGCCAGTCCGCTTTGGGTATAAATATGAGTGTGAACACTAGACTATCCGTCCACTGGGTTAACAATTAATATGTGGGCACCAAACTGCAGGGGGTTAACAACTGCTCCATATATATTTTTTTAGATCTCCCCCTCCTCCGCCTGCTATTAGTGAACGTCTGTGTGCACATCTCTTCTTATGCAAATGCATCTAAATCCAAACTTTAAGCATATTTTCATGTGTGTTGAGAGACATACGCATTTAGCTAATTTCTAATATTTTAAACATTGCACATGTGCAACAGAAGCACCTTTGCTGCGCTTGATCAGCTGATGAGCACTGAAGTCTCTTTCAAGGAAGAAGTCTCCCTGAGGCGAGGGCTGCAGTTTGGTGGTCACTGCCACAGCTTTAGGGCGGAGTTTAGTCCACCTCTTCCATGCTGGTGTAGGACGAGCCGGAGCATTCTGCAGACCGGGCAAAGAGGTCAGACGTCACTTCTGCACCCAACTGAGGGGGTCCTTCAGGGTCCAGGTCTGTCCCAAAGAGTGCCTGGCTAGAAGCCTGTAAAATAAACCATGGTTATAATGGGAGATTTCACGCCCGGTCTGGCGCACAAGAACTGAGAAAAGGTTGCACACTCCATAAAAAAAAAGAAAGGTAAGAAGAGAAATCATTTCCATTCTGCTGCAAGAAGCTAACCATCATTTGTTTGACAGTTATAGTGGTTAAAAGAAATCATGCAATTATACATTTGTGCAATGTGGACAGTGGAAGACTGTCATTTTTATTTACAATACAGAAGTACAGGTGAGTCTACTACAGCACTTAGGACATTGCTGTCGACTCTGTTGTGACTACTGTTGTGACAATAGAGCATTACCATAAATAACTTAATATACATAATATAATAAAACATGCTCTAAAACATGTAAAAGTATTCTATACAGTATGCACAAGCCAACTGATGATTACATGTATTAGTGTAATTACATGACAGAATTAATCTAAACCAAAGGCTGTGTAGTTGCAAAAATGTAGACAACATATGTGGATTTGGTAAAGTTACATCTTACACCTCTCTAAGACTCATCTGAAGAGATATTCTCATGAGAATGATGTGGAAAACAAGAACCATTTGAAGTTACAACAGTGTATGTACAATAACATATAGAAAAGAAACTGTTATTCTAGCTTCAGAGTGAGTGTATGTGCAAACATGCATCAGCATATACAAGTCACAATTATGGAATAAGTTGTTTAGTGGTATTAAAATCAGTTACTGAAGCTACACATTGCAGTATAAATGGCTTCAGTAAGTATTATAAAATGACATCCCTGAGGCCACGACCAGTCCAACTAATACTACATTCCCTAACAAAGTGAAGGCCCACAAAATGACTAATGAAGTCTCAACAAAACCACACGTGTCTAGTAACATTAGCGAACCTGGAGGTGTGCGTCGGGACGGAGATCCCACAGGACCTAACAAGTCCCATTTATTTTTTTAAAACTTTCTTGTGGTCAGGAGTGGCCAGTCAGATATGAAACCCACGGGACAAAGAAAGACCACATTCATTACCATTAGTGCACGTGAGATGCATTGTGACATTGTGTGATGCATTTACTGCTTTCATTCATTCATTCATTCATCTTTAGTATTGCCTTAACCTGCTCATGGTGGTACAAATGACTTATTATATATGTGAAATTTTTTTAGACACAGAACCAACAATGTTTGTCAGAAAATGTCACAGGCAGGAGCAGCCAGTAATGTAAACAATAAATTGATTGGTTCAACTTTTTGTGGGAGTGTGCAGGAATGTAGTTATAAAAAAAAAAAAAAAGAAAGAAAAGGTTAAGAAAAGAAGGTGATCAAAATACAAACAAAAAACAACAGTGGAATTAGCAGACCATTTTGGGAGGTCACACATGGCTTGACATTATAACAAAAAAAGCTATCTTCATGTTGGACGGATGGCAGCACCTGTTAGTAAGAAACTCGCCGCATAAAATATATATTTACACAGTGCAAGAAGAATTATTATGGAGTGATTAGAGTTGTGAGCAGATTAATATACTGAGCTTTATATTACTATGACAGTATATTAAACTCAAATGCAAAGTCAGTGTCTTGACTACAAGTTTAAACTGAAGTTGATATTTTGTTCTTTTTTTTTTTAAAGCTAAATCTGAAGGCTGTTACATGAGCGGTCTGATGTTAATAAGAAATAAGAGGGTAAATATTGCTAATGGTGTAAAACACAGTTACAGGATGCCCTGAGTTTGCCCTGTAATCAAGTTTCTTAAAGATGCTTCTTAAACAGTATAAATGATTGCTCTGTACAATTAAAGTTACAAATTCTTTTTATGATACACTGCTGTATTTAAAAATCAAAGAAATAGAAAAACAGACATCTAAAAATGATCATACCATTTTTTATATAGAAGTCACAGAGAGGCCCTGAGCCTCATCTACACAATAAATAAACCATCCAGCTAATGTAACTCTCTCTTGTGTACATTCTGGTTTGCATTTTAAATACACGTTGTGTGTGTGCATGTGTGTGTGTGCGCGCGTATATAAACAAACACACTGTGCATATATACACTCTACATGTGTGACACTTGTTTATCCCCAATGAGACTTGTATATCAGGGGATAGATGATGTTGAGCAGCAATGCAAACACTGCAGCCATAGTGCCCAGGAGGAAATATTTGGTATGGTCATCATCAGAATGATCAGAAACGTGTTCCTGTCTGCGCCATGTAAGCCCTCCATGGTGGTCATCCCCTTCCTCCAGCCTTGTCCTGGGTCTCCTCTGTCGGAGTCTGGGCCGGAAGAGGCTCCAGGAGGGAGCGCCTTGGTGCCCTTCTGCATCTTCCTCCAGTTCCTGCCATATCAGAGACGCCTGCGATTGGCGGAAACCTGTGTCAGCTTCTGGGACAGGGCCAGGCCTCAAAAGCACCCAATTATAGCCATAGCAATACCTCTACTCACCCATACTCCCATTATGAATGACCCTATCAGCATCATCTGAACTGAGCATGAATAAAATATTCTATTAACTATATCTGTTAAGTCAGTCACATTTCTACATCTAACATTTCTACAAACATTACTGACTTTAAAAGCATTACAATAAACAAACAAAAGAAATTCTGTTCATTTAGTGCAATGGCAAGGTTATGGTAACTGTAGCTGTATAGTTGACTAGTAACACGTCAACAGCCATGTCAGGGAAAAAACAAACATTTTGGCCAAATACTGACAGTGTGACTTTAGGACAGAGCGCTTTAGGTACGAGTACGGTACAGCTCCATTGCTAATGTTCAGCATACAGCATAACAGTCTCTTGCTATCTTCTTTTCTTTTGATTCAGACATGAACTAAAAGAATTTACATTTACTGCTTTACACTATTAAACTGTACTATGTAATGTATGCAATGTAATGACTACACTGCACGCTGATATTTTATCTGCCTTTATTTTAATATGTTTAATTTAAGCACCAACTGAAATTATTTATAGTTAAAAAAAAAAAAAAAAAAAAAAAAAAAAAAACTGTTGTATTCATAGTCTCCATAAATTTTGTTCTTTGTGATTAAATACTGAAAGTGGAATTACTTTGCGTACAGTATTCTAGCCAAAGCCTAAGTTGTCATTAGGTCTTTGTTTCGACATGCTTTAAGCTAGTAACGAGGCACAGTAAGTTCATCAGAAACCACTGAAATTTGACCTGGCAATAGATTCAGCTTGCATACATAGAACATTAGAGCTGTTTTGAAAAAACAAGGTAATTAACTAACTCACTGGTAATAAAACTTCCATTTATTTCTTTTAACAGATGTTGATTTTTTTGGGACCTGTTCCCACATGGAAACCTGAAACATCTGAACTTCCCCAAAACAGTTTATGCTCAAGTCTCACCCTTGCATTCAGTCTAATCTCATCTGGTTATTGCAGACTTCTACAGTCCAGCGAATTGAATTGCGCTCTTTGGTATGCTATGGACAATTCCCTAAATTAATCAGATGGCAAACCTTGGATAGTGCCTAACATCCAATGCATGGTTCAGCTGTGACGTCTTGGAGTAGCGTACAGAACAAAAAATTAGCATTCAAACATCTTTGAGGTGGTTTTTTTTTTTTTTTGGCTAAAGACTGACTAACAAGGTTGTCCTTACTCTCAGCTGTAAGAAATCATCAGCATACCCTTATATTTATCAAAGCCAATACCCAGATACTTATTTGGCCTAAGTATTATTTAGAGCAGATACCAAGTTTTTAAAAACTTTGCATAATTTGTCATTAGTTCACAGCAACCATGTTTTGAGACAGTATCATTACCATATAATAACCAGAATTAGAACTATAAATGCTCATATTTCTTTACTCTGTCACACAATTGCACAATGATAATAATTCAGAACCTATGCACAGGCATACTAACAATATTTTTGCCTGATCATGACCTCATTCATTTCCACACCAGTCACAAGGCCATGTATATATAGCAATTTGACCGACTTAGTATTAGAATGTGTGTCAATCTGCTACTTTCTGCATTCATATGACTCCAATATCAGTTTTTGCAATTGTCTATAAAACATACTTCCTTAAAGAACAGAAAATAAAAGTTAAAACTTAACTCTGAGGTCTGGCATTTACAATGCACCATGTAGGCACGGTAACAGTTTACTATATAGAACCTTAATAAAAGAGCAAATCCTCGGTGTGTAGGATGGACATAACTAGTCCCTGATCATTTTTGGCTCCGACGCTCCTAACATATTACACAACAGATTAGGTGAAATACTACACGGACAGGAAAGCTTACATTTTTTTTTTTTTACACAATTTACACAGTCTGAAATTTGGTTAAGAGTAAAACGTTGTTGTTGTGGTTGCATTAGATCTGTATTTTGTAGCTAAACATAAAACAAATTAAACCTAATCTTGTCTCAAAGAAAACGGACTTACAAAGACAGACTTCCATTTTAGCATGAATCAAAGTCATGAATAAATAACATGCAAGACATATGCATATGCTTCTGAATTTAACACAGTCTCCAACATGTACAGACAAAAACAACAATAAAATACCCTTATAGAGCTTAAGGCTTAGTATTAAAATTTAAGAGAAAAGGGCACAGGAATTAGAAAGAAAAAATAAAGTGATAAATTTCACCCCAGCTACCCTCAGGCATTTAATCTATTGTACACATTTATTCACATTTCCCATTGTAGAGTGCAGCACTAACTTCTAAAAGAGCCATTAATCAGATGAGTGAACTTTTTAAATAGAGCTCTTCAAAGCCATCAAGTGTAGCTTTGGCAAAACCAACAGCATTTTTATTGCATGATCCCAGAGCTCATGGTCGTTTCAGAAACTGAAACGTTACATGGAAGAGGGTGTAATCGGCTCACCTGACTGGCAGCAGCTCCAGCTGCAGCAGGAGACTCGGCTCCCAGCGGGTCAAGCAGACGAGGCGGTCGCTCAACAGGAGAGTTCCTACGTCGGTAGAACAACACGTAGGCGTAGCGTGTCACCACCTGGCTCTCTTCTACTGTAGTCACGGTGCTGTCATCAAACAGACGCCAGCCTGAGCAAGAGACACAAAACCAGTTAATGCAGAGTGAACTTCTACTGGCCAAGACTCACTCATGTCCGTTACATCATTGAGACTTTTCTGCAAAGATAAGAATATTTAACAATTATTTAGGCAAGCTCAGGTCTGCTTTACTAAGTTTTCTGCTACTTGGTCTGATATTGCTTAATTAAAAAAAAAAAAAAAATTAAAACACAGAAAAAATGTAATAATATCCAAAGATGACAGAATCTCATATTTAGATTCAATCTTAAAATGATTTTCATGCCGATATTTAATTATATAAATCTCTTCTTAAGACCTAGCAGAGAGTAAGTGCCTGGGTCCGATATGTAATCCAGATATTTTTGGAATAAAATAAAAATACTTGAACTGAACACATAAGTGCACTGTTTCTCATTACAAGGGATTTATGAGAAAGAAGAAAGAAAGAAAAGCTGCACCTACCAACATCACTGCGCTGACTGTTTTTGTCATTGGGTAGACGAGCATAGGCTGTGTAATGACCTCCAATCATTCCTCCATAGTGGTTTATAACAGCATATAGGTCATAAATAGGGGGCTGCTGGACATCTTCCTTCTGGCCAATACAGAACTTACTCAAGTCCAAGTTCCTGTTGCAACAAAATACATCACATAATTATTCCATGATAAACAGGCAGGAAAAAATAAAAAAAATACATTTAGGATATACTACAAAGACCGAAAGGTTATAGGTAGGAGCTTTTGCATACCTCACAGGAAAGTCCACCATGTCATTGATTTTGTCTCTCCAGATGAAGCTCCGGAAGGAAAATCGTTTGAGCTGGATGATGAGCACATTCGGCAGACGCCAAAGCAGAAGCTGCTTGGAGGCCTCCCTGTGCTGCTGACATTTTGGACAGTACCTAAACCATACAGAGAAAGTCCACAATGGAAGAATCATTACTGCGTAGAAAATCTGAAGCTAACTACTGAGGTTAATCCAAAATGCCGATATATGCAAACGTAGTGCACTCTGAAGAGAGTGAAAGCCATTATTTCATCGTTTTTTCCCCCCCATTTCCTACCATGCTTCCTCGGGTGCTAGCACCTCAGGCTTGGTGAAGAGGTTGAGGCATTGCTCCAGTGTAAAGTGTCCCGCCCTGGCGGTCTCGCTAGCAGAGCCTGGATCCTCATCAAACTCCAGCTCTTTGGAACGCACAAGCACGTACTCTTTTAGCCGCTCATTATTCTTCCACACCAGCTCCAAGGTGCAGTCTTCAGACACCTCCAATACACCATCACCTATGTAACAATGAGTAAATTAGCATGTGGATTTGAGGCTCCTCAGAATAAAGGATAGACTTTGAATAAAAATGAAGGAGTGAGCAAAGAGAGGTTTAACCTTTGTCTTCAAGTTTTAGTTCCTTGTTGTTGGCATCTTGTAGTGAGATATAGAACTGAGAACCACTCCTGTAACTACAGTCTGAGGGTTGCTGGTACCCTGTGACGGCAGCTGAAGCAGGCACACACACAACCACAAATGTTAACTCGAGTAATATCCAAAAATGACAAATAATAAAACAACTTTACAGTGAATCCTATTATGAAGTTACCTTCTGGTTTCACAGCCTTTTCACATGACGTTTCTTTCTCTCCAAAAGGATCCTGGGAGCTAGACAGCAGCTCAGAGAAGCCGGAGTCTGTGGTGCGTGTGGACAGCGAGTTCAAGTCTTCTGCTGAGTGAGCGGAGGCCTGTGCTGTTGCCATTTCAGGAGACACACTGTCCTGCTCCTGAGCATCCCCTGCTTCAATTGCATGAAGTTCTTCCTCCTCTGCCCCAGGTCCCTCAGCAATTGAACCGGTTGTAAGAGGGTGTTCACCACGAGACAGACTAGCCTCAGGAGATGTCCGACCAGACTGGAATGGAGGACGGAAAACGTTCACCGAATACCTGCACATGAACAGAGCACAGTCTAAGAGGGACTGCCACACCAAATTGGATGTGACACAGCTACATCCAAATAAAGGTTATCTGCAGGCATCTGTCCAGCATACCTGGAATACCCTTCAAGGAGCTGAGTGAGTCGGGTGTAGGTCAGTCTTGACTCAGGCACACTGATCAAAAACGGCAGGCCCACATTCTCAGTGTTGGGCCGGCATAGAGATTTGTGGTTGGGCCAGTGGTTCTTCTGGCAAGCCCTATATCACAGGAAAATGTCTTTTCACTTTCTAGAATGGTGACAACTAGGAGTAACACCCCATCCACAGTCACAACCAGAAACTGAACAAATGACTCACTGGTTGCAGTAGCCCACACGATAGCAGCGTGTACAGCGCCTCAGTTTCTCATCGTCTGACAGAGGAGGTTTCTGGCAGGCAGCACACTTGGCTATAGGAATACTGGGAACCTGAAGCCTCTGGAGATGTAAAGGAAAATAAGTAAACAAACAAAATCTCGATGTGACAACGATTCAGCTTAAAATGTTTGCAACAAAGTTGTGAGACCTGATGGACCCTAAGCAGCACCACTTTCTCCTTAGTCAGCTCTTTGGACAACACCTCGAAGCAGAAGAGCATGTCAGCTGATGAAACTGTATCAAGGGAGTGAGAAGGCAGGAATATCCGATGGAAACGATTTTTCACCACCTGGGGAGGAAAAACCAATAGTTACAATGCTAAAAGGTTGAACAGTATGAAGACCTGGAACTATATGGCATAATCTGGCATTTGTCAAGCATTTAAATAGTAAAGGTTATAAAAGTGTTAAGGACAGAAACTGCATACCTCTGCTAACCTTAGGTTCTCTGGTTTGACTCTCACACTCCGGGAAATAGACTCCAACACTTCTGCTGTGCTCGAGTTCTCTTTACTAACACTCACCAAAAACTACATAAAGACATTCACAAAGCTACTCAGCACAGTAAATAAAGGAAAATGAAATCAATGTAATGGACTTGTGTTTAGGAGCCAAAGTAGTTGCTGAGTTTTACCTTGACTGGTTTCTTGTGGGGCTCCTTAGCAAAATAGAAGACAGTGAGCACCTTTTGTTTTTGAGGTAGAGGGACAGGCAAGTATAGGAAGGGGTCAAAGGTAATAGAAACCTAGAAGGAAGAGAGTGAGAACTGATTAGACTGCCTTTAAAAAAAAAATTAATAAATAAACAGTGGATTACCACCACATTTTATACCCCCTTGAATTCTTACAACCTGCAAGTAAAGTTTTTCTATTTCACACCATTCATAAAAACCAAGCCACATTATCCTAATAACATGACAACAACCACAGAGGGGCACTGCCACCAAGTTTTTAAATAATTTACCATCATTTGGCTGTATATGTATGTATGTGTATATATTGTACATATTGTATATGAGAGAGACAGAGAGAGAAAGAGGGACACATTTATTTACCTTGGAGCACATTGGGCACACAAGCTTTGACTTGTACTGGCCTTGGAACAGATCAACAATGAATGAATCATTCCTCATCTTGTGCCTTTGCCATGCTTCTTCTGCTACAACCTGTCAAATCATAATTGCACATACAAACATGTATCTATACAACACTATACAACATATTGCACATTCAAATAAATTTGGAACAAAAGATTCAAATCTACTGTATAATCTCTGAGGTATCAAAGCAATACAGCTAGAACAAATTGCAGCTTTTATTATGACTTAAATATTGTTCCCTACAAATGCAAATTACTAGCACCCTTCAACTGAAAGTAAAACTCATTGAGAGACGAGGCAGATGTCAGTGGAGGTCTTGTTAGTTGTGTGCAACAAGAACTGCACTATACTCAAACTAGGAAGCAGGAGCAGCACCTCATCTTGGCGGCCATCTGAATCCACGGTTTCTGTGTACGGTTTGTTTTGGATACGGTTCAGATCCTCATGCAGCCCATCCAAGAGGAAGGCCATGAATTCTTGGGCATCGTGTTGAGCATAACCTGTAAACTGACTGGCTTTACTGGCCACTATTGCCTACAGGGAGAAATAGAGGATGACATTTGTTCAACTGATTGACACGGGCTGTTCAAAGAAGCAGCAGAACCTATTTAGAACTCCGGAGAGACTATAGTGCAGCAGCCGTAAGAAGGTAAATATACCGGTACCTTTAATTTGGAGGGCTGAAAAGCATGGTGAGTGCCTTTCCATAAAGCCCGCAGCAGCACCGCAAACCCAATAGCCAACCTTCCACCTGTGCCCAGGGGGTTATTACAGTTGATCTCGGTCTCAAATGCCCGGTCTAAAGAATAGAATTAGAAAGGTTACCATGTATTAACAAAACAAACAAAACTGTTCAGCTCAACAAAAAAAGACAACAGATTTTCTCTAACAGTACCTCCAGCACAGTCCAGTGAACACTTAGTTGTTTTTTTTAGTATTAGTTTTAATTACTGATATTGCTTTTATCATTATCATTTACCACTGAAAAACCCATACCATGGAAATAGTCTCTTAGTTCCCGTGTGTTGGAGAGAGACTGGATCACGCTGTTCATAAAGCACGTGTTCCCCAGGTTGACCAGTCCTGTGAAGCCAGGGGGACACACCTTCTTCTCCTCCTCTTCCTCAGGTCGCTCACTGCCTGCAGAAGGAGCGTGGGTCATCGGCTGCACCATGCATGTGGGCTTCGGCTGGGGATGAGAGAAGATCCAGATTGGTTTAGTGCAGCAGATGCATCCAAGAGGACCTGAGGGCATTTTCCCATTGCACATCCAGAAACAAAAACTGGCCTAAACAAGAACTAACATTTCTAGCTCATTTTCCACCATCTTGAGACTGTTGCGGTCAGAGTTACAGCAGTAAAACACTGGATAAACTTTTGAGTGCACTACACTGCCAAGACCAAAATGGAAGAACAGCTTGAACTTTGTTTTTTTTTTTGTCTGAACAGCTGTCAGGTTTACTAGCTTATACAAACTAAAACAAAATTAGCACATGAAAAGGCTTGCTATCTAAAGATTTTTTTAAAATTTCAAGAAAACATAAATGACAAAAATATGATAAAGAGAAAATATTACTGTAAGGATGTAAACAAACATCCTAAAAACTTCTGTTAAGTACAAGCTTCTGCTTGTACTAATCCTTAGCAGTCACAAACAGCTGGATCCTTTGGAACAAGACTGATGGTCAACTGATACCAAAGGTTCTGGTATTTTGTGCAGTGAGAAAAGCCCTAAGCTCTTTCATCAGGCATCCTAACACAAGGACTGTGAGGAATAAAAACAACCAAGTTAAATGATGTGGAAAAAACATTCCACAGTTCCTGCCTTACCGTGGTAATGGCTGGCTCTTGTTTGATAGGAACATGATCAGAGACAGAGCGTGGAACCACGGCATCTAAAGTACCATCCTCTGGAGCCCGAGAGGACTTAGGCTTCTCCTCCCCTGCCCGAGGCTCCTCCTTGGCAGGAAGAGCATGCTGACTGCTCCCTGGCTGACTCTTGTCGAGGGAGGAAGGCCCGGAGGGCACAGCAACCTTCGCGCCCCCCACTGCACCTTAAACAGAGGAGAATAGAGCTTGTGGTTAGAAAACAAAAGGTCAAGAGTAAATGGCAGTTCCCCAAGGGGAAAAACCCTAGCTTTTCAATTTTATATTCAATAGTGATTGTCCAGATTTGCACTTGAATAGCATAAAAGTCTGTTTTCTCGCCAAATGGAAGTTAAAACAAGAACTACTATTAGTAAGAAGTATAGTGCTGCCTGGACTGGGGGATTGGCAGCAGGACAAGGACATGTTGGCGGTATGTCTGTATTGAGTTACTAGATCATGAGTTGAGTTACACACTCCTTCACTGAATGGTGCCCTCATGTCCACATGTAAACCCTTGTCTGCTGCTCCACCTACAACAGAACCCAAGCTTATTCAAATTAACCAACTCATCTGTTTTGTGTAAAAGCTACATCAGTCACCGACACTGATGTGGTCACCTTCTTTTCCAGCCATTATAGTACGTTTTGGTAGAAATGTAGCACAGCAAAAATTCTACCCAACACCCGAGAGAATTTCTACAGAAAGAAGTTTAGGACTTTACTGAAAAAAAACTGCAACTTGCTGGTATGGTTGGAACATGCCTTAACCCTCTGCCAGTTAGTTACCACACTACGCTGTGCTACAGAAACAATACTGCCAGCAGAACTCTCCCTCACCACAGAGAAGGTCAAAGCCCCAGCCAGCACATACCAAACTCCACTCTCAGGTACTTGCTGTTTCTGAGGGAGCTAGTTGGGGCAGTCAATCAGGGCTGTTGGTAATGTAACCTAAAGTTTTTAATGCACTTTCTGGTGCATTTCATTAGATACACATACCTTGTTGGTCCACATTAGTTGCATAGTTAGAAACTATAAAAGGGTAGAGAAATCAAATTTATCGGCTAGCCCAGCCAAAGTTTTGATTGCCCAGAAACCTAATTTACCAGGTTAGAGAGTAGTAGCATATGTAATTTAATCCCAGAGACTGACAAGCTAGTTAGTTAATTAAGTACAATAATACAAACAAAAATGAGGAAGTTTTTGAATTCCCAGGGTGTGGGCGATATCTTGCAGCTACAGCCCTTATTCCGGAAATTCTGGATTGGCAAACTACTCTTGACCCAGCAGTGACAGTGAGGTTATGAAACAATTCCACCAAAGTTGTTTTTCAACATGAAAATGGTCCACAAACAAACTGACTACAGATATATGTGATGATGTGACAGTAGCAAGTAGAAGCCAGGCAGCAGACCTTGTGGAACTTGGGCTTCCAGACCCCCCCATCGCTGACTGTGCCTCTTCTTCAGGGTGATGTCTATGCGTGATGGAGTGAAGGAAAAACTACACTGCTCCGGCTGAATCAGGTTCCTGAAATATCACCCAAAAGAAAATCCAATTGAAACACATACTGGACAAACTAGACACCGATGCCTGAGGTACTGATTCTAACCACCAGCGAGAAGCTCTTACCTGAGTTTGACTTGCCACTTGAAGACAGTGTTTGGTCCACAGTCTGGATGTTGACGTAAAAAATTAGCATCACTGAAAGGAGGAATACAATAGTAACTGAAATGAGGATGGATTTCTATTCTGGTAGAAAAAACCCTAATAAAATGTTATGTTAAATATTAATTTTTATTAGTTTGCCTTTTAGGAAAACCTCTGCATGAGATAACACGTTTCAACTAGTCAGGGGCAAACTGCTGGGCCTATTTCATTCACCAAGGATAGGGCATAAAGACATTGTGGAAAATATATAAATAATGGATAGTGCAAATCACTTCTTATATTCATAAAATATAAGATAATATATCATAATAAAAAAATATGTTCAATATATTAGTAATACATTTAGCATATTTTTAATAAGTACTTGTTATTTGCTAGTTTGCTAATTATGCAGAACACATCATGTATACAGTTTACTGGATGTTTTCAGCAGCTCTCCATTAGAAAAGTGCTGTTTAGTAAGTTGACTTCAGCTACTCCTGAGCATTGCTCCTAGCCAAGCAAGAAAATTATCCTTGAACATCCACTCACCTGGTCTGGAAGATAAGGGTGAAGTCTTGTTCCCTGAAGAGCACCCTGGAAATCTCCCTACAGATTTCCTTCAAGTAGACATTGACAACCATCAGGTCGGTCCCTTTCTCATACGAGTCATTCTTCACAAACGACACGTTCACCATTGGCTCTGGGCCTTAAAAAAAATAAATAAAAAAATGTATTTAAACCATTTTGGCAGGTTTTGGCCATTCTGGTCTCTTCATTTAATCAGTTTCGAAACAACAATCCCCATGATGCTCCAGCACCAGACATTGTGGGACAGCGAATGTTAAAGACGCCAACCACTGGCCTCATCACATGACTATATCAAATGCCCTGCTCTGGAGTCCTACATACATCTAACATGACTCACAGCTACGGGGCAGATATTTAGACATTACACACAGTTCTTAAGTTAAAGCATGACAAAATATCAAAATCAAATAACACTGCAACCCGAGCTTTGTATGCTACACAGCATTTGCCTACTTGGGCTCCAATCTAGTCAGTGTTGGACTGACCTCTGTCCTTCTCAAGACTCTTCTCACTTGGCTCCTCTTTAGATCTGTCCCTCTTCTCCTCCTCTGTATTTTTAAACTCTCGCCTCTTGGAGTCAATTGTTGGAACAGTCTCTCCAGATTCCAGATGGTGGGCCGGAACATCTGTTTGTCTTTGGTCCTGCACAGCACCATCAGTCCTCCTTTGCTCTTTGTTTTTCTCCTTGTCCTCTGGAGCAGTTCCTCCTCTGCTGGTCTCCCCAGGCTTACAGGTTTCTCCAGGAGTTGGAGGTATTACTCCGGGAGCATAAGGCTCATGGGGGTCAGGACTTGGCTCACAAACAGTTACCTGATCCTTATTTTTACCCGCTTCAGCCTAAAAGACAAAGACAAGTGACGATATAACACCAACGTTATAATAATTATATATTTATTTGCATGTAGCTGGCCAATAGATGTAAAGAATGAAAACATCTTTGCTACGAATATCCCAGATAATCAGATATTACACCTCACCTGAGCGCGTCTGTCGGTCTTTTTTTCAATCTCTTTCTCTTTTTGTGACCCCTGGTATGCTTTAATCTGGGGTTCTGATTTGCCATCTCGGGCAGTAGAGGGCACAGAGGCAGATCCATGGCTTATTATGGGTTTGCCGTTGACTACCGGTTTGAGCTGATGCTCTTGTGCAGGGCTAGATGCTACGGTGGGCTCCTTTGTGCTTTTGGGAGGACGGACAGTTCTCTTGGCAGTGGGCTCAGGTGTCTGGTCTCCTTTACTGCCTGGCTTAGTCTCAGATACTCTGACGCCTGCACTCTCAGAGGTTTCGGCCTGTTTGTTCTTCATCCCTCTTTTTACACCACGGTCAGATTTACTGCATTTCGGATCTGTCGATGGCGCCTGCTCTTCTGGTCTGCTGGAAGTTTTGAGCATTTCAGAGCTCAAGCTGGATTTCTCAGACCGCTCTGCTGTTGACTTATGACTGCATCCATTCTCCCTCAAGATGTTTACTGGGTCGTTTTCTTTGTTGTTCTGAGGGAAATAAAACAAAACAGTGAAAAAAGGTTGAATATGCATCACTGAATAAAAACAATCCACGAAGGTCCATCCATTCAGACCAGCAAGAGTAGCTCTTCATACCATGAGAGTGGGCCAGTTATTGAAGGGGATCTTCTTGTGCATGACGAGTTGCAATATGCTGCTTTTCTCCTTATACAGTACTTTGCTGCAGGAGCTCTCTATCTCAGCGTGTAGGTGACAGTGCCACTCACGTCCATCTGAGATCACAGCACACAGAATTCATTCAGCGAAACAATATACCAATGCATAAATGAAAAATTTGATGAATTATGACAGCACACAACACTGCAACTTTAGTTTACCTGGGAAGCGCACTTGGCAGGCCGTGTCTGAAAAGGCAGTGTCAACATTCTCCACCTTCAGTGCACCCTCTCCACATCGCAGCCTGACTATCACCTCATCTGCATTCTGCTTCCAGTCTAGAAATATATCTGTGCGCGCAACACACACACAAATCAGACATACGCATTAATGCTGTTCTGTCAGCACCTGGAAGTTGGCAGAGAAAGTAACTTTCACGCTCCAAGAAAGCGGTTGATGGAAACCAATCCAATTGACTGTTGCTATATCCAACAAGCTATCATACTAGGCCTGTATCAGTAACCGGATGATCTTATTCCGAAAACCATATGGAAAATAACTGGCTCAGACTTTTATTGTTTTATATCCACTAAGATTTGAAGTCACTATAATCAACGTAACTTCTACTTTGATAACAGTGTTTACATACATAACAGTAATATAATAATAACAACAATAGAAAATTTGCATTTAAAGGTAGCAGTTAAAAAAATTAGCAAAAACAGGCATTTTTAATGTAACTTGTCTTCCTTATTATACAGACAAATCGAAAAATACTACTAAAAATCAAGACTACAAATTACTTTTGTTTTACTACAGGCGATGACTATTCTACTTTTACTTTAACATGAAAAAAAAAAAGGACACGTGTCTCAGTGCTCGCAGAACTGAAGAGAATACATTATTTCGTGTTTTTGTTTGTTTGTTTAAAGAAAGCTTCACGCTGAGACGAGGTATGTGCATCGGGGCTGGGAAGTCATGAAAGTGAGAAGTTTTCGCTTTCATACAGTGCTTGTACAGTGCAGAGTATGAAGCTTGCAACCACAGTTGCCAGGTTTCAGCCCAACTCCATCTCAAAATGCACACAAAGACTTGAAACTAGACCAAAAATTTCATGCACTGAACAAGGGGGACACATTTTTCTTCTTTTTCCTCAATCTCTGCATGGGAAACAAGTTAACAGATCTGCCTTGTAACAAACCTAAAAACTAGTAAACTGATAATATTATTAGGTTACTGTTGTTTATAACTATACACAACAGTTCCCCGATTTGGGAAAGCCATCGCTGTTTTGAAACATAGTTAGTTTCGTACACAGTCACAGTGGATAGAAACCTTGACATTAATGATCACACTTGCTGGTACTGCTCTGCATGTTCAGGTCAGCCATCCTTGCACTCTCCATTATAGATACTGTTGCCTGAGTTTTGAGAACTGACAAAAATGTGTACATTCTGTGCTTGTTTTTTTTTTTTTTAAATATGCACATGATCTAGATTACTTAAGACCTAGGAACACAGCCTAATAAATTAGCAGTCCATATAGAGGACATGGTCATGAAGGAGCAGCACTGATCTTGCACTGAAGGGTAGATAAATGTTTGATTATGTTAATTTTAGGATAACATTCAATGTTTAGCAGACGCTGCAAGATTTTCGACAGGCTTAAACTGCTAATGCAGCCTTCCACAATGTTTAATTCATACCCTACACCTCCTGTCTGAGATTACATGGTTACAGTTGCTAAGCTACAGTCGGTCGTGGCTGTTTAGTTGAGTGGTTTAGTGAAACCTGCAAACAGAGAAAGTAAATTATGTCATATGCTTAAATAAGGATCAATGCAAAATTAGAGATAGGATATATATTACAAGCAGCAGAACCAATTCCAACACTTTACATGAGTAAACACTAGACAACTGTCTCACGGCTCAGCACAGAGCTCAAAGCTCATTCTGCGTAAAATGCACTGTGTCTGATAACAGGTGGAGCATGTAGAATTTTGCAAAGGAGAGGAATAGATCTGAGTGACGGATATATTTCGAGGGACAAAAGCTCACCTTGACTCTTACTTCCATGTGGTCTCTAATTTACCAAGTGGGCATAATTAAGTATTGTTGTATCTCAAAAACAGAAATACTTGTCTCTGTATTATGGATTTCCTTACTGAATAACAAAAGGTAAAAAAGTAAGGGCTAGTTTGTCTAGAGAATATTTATAGCTGGACAAAGCACTTGAGCCGCAGTGTAGTGCTAAAGAGTGTAGTGTGAGCCCAGCATGCTGAAGAGGTGCCTGTGTGTGCTGGACTGAGAGCTGGTACAGGGTAGAGCTGCTCTCATGACCTTGACAAAGACCTGCTTCACTGAGGCAGACTCTCACAGAGTTGGATTACAACAACACTTCAGCATTCAGCAGGCAAGAGAACACACACACAAACACACACTATGACACAAACAAACACCACACTATGTGGAAGTGTGTGTGTGTGTAAGGCCAATACAGCATTACTTAAAAAGCAATGACCAGACAATGAAGTCATTTTGCAAATACTGTAATATTTAGAATAAACAGTCATGCTGCATGGAGAGTAAACATGTCCACCGTAAGTTCTGAAATGAAAAACATCTCAAAGTGGGTGTGTGATGGTTTCCACAGATGACGTCAAAACCAAGCGGGGAAGACCCATCAAAAAGAGCATGCTCACCCTCATTCTAGAGAAGTAGGAATAAGACAAGCAACACTAGCGAAATTGTATATTTCATTTATAAGCACTTAACTGTGAACAGGTAATAGTACTAAAACGATATGTAAAGAGAGAGAACCCATATAACACTGCCCTTTGTCTTTGCCTTCTTTTGCGTACAACAGTTTCAGTTCTTTGTCTTTTTCCACACACGTTTCATTTGAATAGTGGAAGTTATAAGAGCACTCACTGCACTGCCCTGCCCTGCCCTGTAATTAAACAAACCATTGATAATCATATGTTAAATGACACTGAAAAGAATGTAGGACACTTTTTTTTTTTTTTACTACTTCCTCATAGCTTTTATTATATTCACTGTAATTAGATATAAACACCTTCCCATTTCGATTCTAAAGCTTGTTTTACACTGTGTGACTTCAGTAGACTTTTAAGATTACCACTTGTTGCATTTTATGAGATTATCTCAATATTCTACAGCAGACTGTGTTATAGCATATCAGACGTGTGTTCTCTATATCAGACAATACGATGAAGACCCTCTAACGATAGACTTGAGATTAAAGAAAATGACCACATTCTGCTTACATCATCAGTTAGCGCAGTCTGAAATTCACACATAGAAACACAAACAGAAACACTCCTCAAAGTGAGCCAAAGGTAATACAGATGATCGCTATTGCCACCACAGTATTTGTAGCTCTCCAGTGAGTTTCGTGTCATGCAATGCAGTCCTCCTGCTAGTGGATTTTATCTGAGCATTGTAGCAGCAGTCATACTCAGATCTGTAATAAGATTTCAGACACTGCCAAGTCCCAATGGCACTAAATCAGCAAAGACTATAATTTATCAGAATGTTGCTAAGCACATAATACATAACCTCCCTCTATCTTTCTCTGAATGACTGAAGCATAAAAGCAGAAGGTGTAAGCACATACATGCAATGATCATAAGATCATAAGTTATTCCTTTCTTCATTAAAATAAATTAAGAAAGCTTAACATTATTTTTAATTGGTTCTTTTTCATGGATTCTTGATGGATTTTAAAATTGGGTGATTATAAGACAAGTACTGATCTTGTGGTACTTGGAGAGTAAATTCATGGGGTATTAGGTTTTGACTGTGTAAGAGGACAGATGAAGAAGTAGATGATGTTATTTCTGAGAGCAACCAATGAAATAACAATGAAATCTGCTTTGTTCAATTGATAGTATGGATAAAAACATACCATACAACTAATCCACTCACACAGGGGAATAGGTGGATCGAACATTTCTACGCAACCAATCCTGATATTTGCTTTTAAGGACCAATTGTTACATAAAAAAAATTTTTAAAAATGTATTTTTTTTCCGCAATGTGTTTATTTCTTTATCATACTGACTGCTGCAGGATTAAGAGTTACTTCTCCTTCTGCTTTCTCATTGCTCCCTCACACACAAACACAGCAGGGAACAAATGCATTCACATGCTCACACAACAAAAAGCATGGAATGTGTGTGTGGTGCAGCTATGCTATAGTAGAAAGGGAAAAAAGTATGACCTGGAGTCATTTTGTGCCAACAGACAATAAGTAGGCGGAATATGATCAGTATCAAAAGTCAGTGTCATAAAGTCATACCACAAACTTGCCTGGGAAAAAAAAAAATATCTAAAAACCAATAACATAAGTCACTGTGAAGAGATAGAGGCAATTCTTCATACCATTTTAGATACTATATAAATACCAAAGCTTGGAGACACAGATACTGAAATTCTTTTAGCCAGGTCATCTCTTTACAAGCTTCTGTCACCTATTAACGCAAAACATTATGCTACAATGGTGACAGGCTTTAAGACAGGTTCTGTGTTATGTTCAGTGCAAGATTTCTTTTACACCAAACACCACCACACATACAGAATATGCCAGAGATTCAGACCGAAAAATACACTATACGGCCAAAGGTTTGTGGACACCTGACCATCACACCTATACATGTGTCTTCCCCAAACTTTTGCCACAAAGTTGGAAGCACATAATTGTGTAGGATGTCTGTGTGATGTAGCATTATAATTTCCCTTCTCTGCAACTAAGGGGCCCAAACCTGTTCCAGCATGACAATGCCCCTGTGCACAAAGCGACATGAAGACATGGTTTGCCGAGGCTGGTATGGAAGAACTCAAGTGGACTACATGAAGCCCTGACCTCAACCCCACTGAACACCTTTGGGATGAACTGGAACACTGACTGCACCCCAGGCCTCCTCACCTGACATCAATACCTGATCACACTAATGCTCCTGTGGTTGAATGGGCAAATCCCCACAGCCACGCTCCAAAATCTCATGGAAAGCTTCCCAGAAGAGCGGAGGATGTTATTACAGCAAAGGGAGACTAAAGCTGGAACAGGATGTTCAAAAAGCATATGAGGTATACGGTCGGGTGTCCACAAAATTTGGGCCATATAGTATGTCAAATCTGATCAAATATTTAACACCCACATCAGCCCTGACATTGATGCTCAGTATATTTCCTCTTAAGCACACAACACAAAATTAGCAGGAGTTGATTTCGTTTGTTTACAAGAAAAGATTTTTGCAAATCCATATAAATTGATTCTGATGGCAGATTTCAAATGAACTGTTATTATATATATGTATCCTAAACTGAGCAGTCTGTAGACAATCTCCATTTATATGCACACAAGTCCAGTCAGTGCATTCATTTTTAATCGTGCCGCTTGTGATTTTAATGAGTTTTAAATTATTTCAGAGCAGAAGCTTATCCAAGCATGATCACTGAACATACAGCAAGAAGAAGAGTTC
>CM040990.1:10416670-10460933 GCA_022985145.1 Pangasius djambal | reverse complement strand
TGAGTATTTTTCTATGTTATGTTCATGTTTATGTTCATAAACTTTTTATTTAATAAAATATGTTTTCATAGTTTGTGTTGTCCCTTATTATCAACGCAAAATGGTCACTAACTAAAGAGGATTTATGCTGATATTGCCCAAAAACCCTATTTTGTTCAGGCGTTTCCAAACTTTTGGAGGGCAGTGTATATATATACACGCTCAATCTGATTTTCACCTTGTAATAATACAGAACCTGTCAGTGTTTATAAAGCTTTTGAGCACAGCTTGTTAAAAATAGTTAGAGGCCACTGCTTTGTCACATCTGACAGGTCACTATGGAGACTGCTTGTTAACTTGCATTTATTTGTGACCGCGTACATATCATATACATAGTTAATGACTGGAGGCAAAGACTCACGCATAAGGAAGGCACGAATCTGTTTGATGAGGTCACGCAAGTCATTGTTAGATCGTTCCACTTTGTTCTTGGTATCGCTGGCTTTCATCAGAGCAGCCTGGGCTTTATCCTTGGCCTCCTGAGCCTTTGTTTTAGCATCTGCTACCTGAATTAGCCAAAAAAAGGTTTAAGTTCCCTGAAACAGTTTGATCTCTTCATTTTATTATCTGACACAGTGATATTGGTCAAATTTAGGTGAGAACAAGCATTCTTATTTATTCCTTCATTTATCTTCAGGTTGCTGTAGAATCCGAAGCCTATCCTGGGAGCCCTGGATGCAAGGCATGAATAACCACTGAATGGGATCCCAGTCCATCACAAGGCACCATACATATATATGTTTACTAGGACAATTTAGAATAACCAGTCCACTTAGCAGCATGTTTTTGAGAGGTGGGAAGAGACCAGAGAACCCAGAAGAACCCCACACAGATATAGGGTGAACATGTCAAACTCTACATATACAGCAACCTGAACTCAGGATCAAACCAGGGACCCTTGAGCTGTGAGGTAGCAATGCTACCTGCTGCACCACCATGCCTACCTGCTTGAAGAGGTCCTCCACTTCTCCCATGGCTTTAATGAGCTCTTTTTCTGCATGTTTGGATCTCTCCAGGGCATTGTCAGCCACAGCAGCAGCTCCATTACAGTTCAGCCCTCCACAGTGTCTGCGCTCATCATCACGACAATCAACGCCACCACAAGGGCTCTCTGAACATGGGACATCACCTGGAGCTCCACATACCTGAGTGATTAACATGACATAAGTATTGGATTATTCATATTCAAATGAAGAGTGACTCCATCTGACATTTCACCTCACCTTCTCATTGATCTTCTTTATATCCAAATTCTGGACTTTTGAATTCAGGTCAGTAAGGGCTCGCTTGTTTGCAGCATTCTTACGGTTGAAGTCATCTTTATTCATTGCCATTAGTCGTTCTGTCTTTTTACGGGTGTCTGCTGATTGGCTGACAGTACTTGGAATGTCAGTAGTGGACTGGTTGGTGCGTCGCTCTGCGTCATGTGACTTGTTGTAAGAGGCACGGATGCTGTCATAGGCACCTGTAATAGCAGGTCAAATGTCGTGAGTATCAGCATCTTTTCAAACAAACATTAAATAGTATCTTAAATAGGTCAGACTCCAGGCATTATGTATAGGTGCCATATAGAAAAAATAGTCATATGGCTAAGGGTTTTTTTTTTAAAATAAATCTATTACCAGTGCACTTGTATAGTCTAATGGCTCACCCAAAAAGTTGGAATTTTTGAGGATGTCAAGCTGGTTGTTGAACCTCTCAGAGCTGAGGTTGAGTTCTTTGGCCTCTCTCTCCAGTGAGCTCAGCTGATTGCTGGCCTCATAGTTGCTGTCCTGCACTGCAGTTAGGTCTCCCTCCAGCTGGGTCAGGGTGTCTGTTGTCTCACCAATGCGAGACCTAGAAGAGTAAAACAACAAAGAGCTGTTCAAGTTTGTGATGTTGATGCTCATAAATCAGAGGACAGGTGAAGAAAAAAATGTTGCTAATAATTATAAATCATTTAAAAGGATGTCTTTAGCTTCCCTTGTGGCCTGTAGTTTCTGGCCTATCGCAGGTTAGGTGATTATACAGGTATAGGTATTATACAATACCCACTTTATAGGTATTATACAATACCCACTTTTGTTCCACTTGATTCTGATTTGGTTCCAGTTTGTGTGGCCTTGAACCCATTGAGCCAAATGTGACAGAACCAGAATAGTTTTGCACTGCTAGCCTCATCATCAGCTTGCTACTAAATAGACTTTCAAAAATGCATACACTACACAATACTTTAGTGCAAACGTTAATCCATCTTTATTAATACCACAGCAAGAGAGCAACACCTGTTTGCACAGGATGCAAAAGCATAAAAGGCAATGTCTCGCCAAATGTTAGCTAGTTACCACTACACTATTTTTCCGCCTGTTCCTATAAAGATTCAGCTGCCTTTAGTATAACATGCTAATTATTAGCCAATTAGGTCCCAGGGTTCCCCCCATAAATTACCTTTCTGGTGCTTCTCAATAATGAAAAACATTTGGGAAGGTTTTTCTGATTCTGGATTTTTGCATGTCTTTTTAAACCAGAAAATACATAAATGGAAAACTGACCAAACTGTAACACCTTAAACTCTATTGCTATTTAGTTACACAATAAATTCAATAAATTCATCTTGTACCTGAGGTACTCTATCATGCCCATTAGGTTGGTCACAGCTTCAGCAGTGGCGTTACGGGCATTGACAATGCCCTGTGCCTGTGCCAGCTTCTCTTCCAGCTCCCTAAAATGTTTCTCATAGGCTCCGGTCAGGCCTGTGGTCTGGATCTCCTGAGCCCGAGCTACAAGGGCCTTAGTCCTAGCTGCTAGATCTTGGACAATGCGATCCCAGTCTCCAAAACACTGGTGGCAAGGCTGGCAAGCTGGAAAAATGCCTGAGAAGCCACGGGCACACTGATCACAACGGACACCCGATACACCCTGCCGGCAAGCACAGTGACCTGTCAAACGGTCACACTGGGAGGTCTCAATGCCCCGAGAGTCACAGTCACAAGCTGCAGAAGGAGAGCGGCAGAGTATATAAAATGAGCTTTAGTAATGATTCTAGATGATTTGAGTGTAAGAAACATTTCTAATGAAATAGAACTGAGATGATGTAACTCTTGACTCTTGCTTATACAAGTAACTGTTTAAAATGGCATTAAGTTACTACTTATAATATTCAGACAGATATAGGTAACAAACAGAAAGATCAGCTCCCATAAGAGTGCTATAATTCCATTTAATTTAGTTTATGGAGTATACCTCTGCAGAGGATTCTGGGATCACCCCAGAAGTTCTCCTGGCAGTCCCTGCAAGTCTTTCCACCAAAGCCATCACGACACTGACACTGGCCTGTGAACTGTGGAAGACAGTGTGCTCAAAAGAATGAGGTGTCCCAAAAGGAACTGTTTTGAAACCACACCGATCTGAACAACCCCTAAAACATCAACGTATTTAGAATGTGATAAATGTTATTATTGTTAACTGATGTAGGGAGAGATGGGAACCTCGTTGCAGGCTGATGTGTAGGCATTGTTGGGGTCACAGTTGCAGGGTTCACACCCATGGCCACTGGCCAGGTTCCAGTAGTTTGGTGCACAGTGATCACAGGTGAGTCCAATGACATGAGGCAGACACTGGCACTGTCCTGTGGCACGCTGGCACAGACAGTCATCTCGGGATAGACACTGACTGCGCTCTGTACCCAGGAAGTTGCAAGTGCACTCTGGGAAAAGAATAAAAAGTAGCATAAGCAGGTGTGAATGTGGTAAAATGATCAGTGTGGAGAGTATGTTAGTTAATCACCCTCTTAGACATCATTCTACACACTACTCCCTATATCATTAACATGATATAAAGATATACATTTGTGATTTTAAGTAAGTGTTTTTCTAAATTATGTGGCTTGTTTGAACATGATTCTGCCATAGTTAGCCTACTGTGGTTGCATCCAAAACATCACATCATGATAGACTGTCAGTAACAGTGTTCAAATAGTAGAGAGCATTATGGACACTATTTATTGGGGTGCATTGTGGGATTTTACAAGTGCTATATCCTTCACTACAATTTCAGACAAGGCAAAAAAAAATCTACTTTACTCACTCCTGCAGTTGCGACGAGAAGCATCCCCATAGTAGCCGCTCTTGCACACTGCACACTCAGGTCCCTCAGTGTTGTAAAGACATTTGAGACACTCCCCAGTCCGCCTGTCACATGACTCAGGATCTGATAGGTCGATGTTGTTACTACAGCGACATGGCTGGCAGCGGCCACCAGGTTGAGAAGGATTACCATAGTAACCAGGGGCACATTCCTCACAGCGCGCACCTGGTGGTTACAGAGTTACTTTAGAAGCAATAAACACTGACATTAGGAACAGATTAGTGCTCATGTGACATGCAAGGGGAACACTTTCTAATGAACAGATATTAGATGTTCAATTGTAAACATGATTTCCAAGCATGTTTTTCCCCAGTGAACAACCTTGGAGGTATATATTTCAAAGGGCAAGGTATTTGTTGTTTAAATGTCCTGTTTATGGTATACAAGAGAGCGGTTCATGCTCTAGGTCAATGAAGTTTTGCATTTAAAAGTCAAATGGACCTTACCAATATAAAAAGAATGTGGAAAAATGTGAACAAATGCATAAACAAAATGAAGTTCATGCAGACAATCCTCCTGAACCAATTCCTACACTTCTCCAACCGTAGAGATAAGCATGGATGGGATTACTGTAGCAGGAATCTGTTTATTAGCCAAAACACCAAAGCTCCTTTGTAGTCTTTTTGGCAGATACAATGAAGGCATGACTTTCATATGAAACAGAGCAGAAAAGCTTCATAAGACGGGAAGACATTCCTGGTATTTCTCTCTGATAAAGGATGAAGGGGCTGCTGATTGGATCTGGATTTGGCAGCAAATTTGGTTGGCCAAAATACAAAACCTTATTTGGAATACATGATTCCTTTTTATACGTTTTTGTCCAGAATGCTGTTGTTCAACATGTAGCAAAATTAATTATATATGAATAACTGGTCTAATAGCTGGTTTTAGGTTGGAAATTACACTATTTGACATACAATTCTTTTGACATACAAAGTGTTTTAGAAATCTAAAATAAATAAGGAGAGGGTATTATATGGATGCCATGTCTTAAATGGACACTGTCCAGGAGATATCAGCTTTAGTTATGCAAGCACAGGGCCTTCCGATCCCAATGCAGTCAACAGACCTATATAAGGACAAAAAGTACCTCCTGGAAAGCAGCTTATGTTATATAGCATCAACATGAGTAAAACAATGTCACTGATTTTAGCCAAGACAGTGTTTGAAGCCCCTTCGTAGCCCTGTGAAAATAATTATGTACCTACTATGTGCCTAACAGCCAGACTACACAAGCAAATCAGCAGTTGCAAGTGACAGTTTCACTGCTCAAACACTGGTTCAGGTAAAGGGGCTACAGTGCCATTCACGCACATTCACGCTTGGCTGGTGAGTCAATACTGCTGCCCTAGGATCAGTCTTTGGGGCTCTGTGTAATTAAACTGCATGTGTAGAGGCACAGCACCATAAAGGGGGGTGGGTGCTGAAGCCATGCGCAGGTAGGAAAGAGAGAATTGTGGGAGCAGGGTAGCACAGGTGAGGGTAGGGTAGGGGGATCTCCAGGGCTACTCACGCTTGAGGACTGTCCCTCCTGAGCGCTTAACAATTCCTGTGTATATTCAAGAAGGGTGAGGAGAAAATAACACACAAAATCATTTTACTTCAGTCCAAAGCCAAAATAAGGGTTATACCTTGTGATCATTGCACCCCGACAAGTGCAAATGCAGTTGGGCTCAGGAAAAGTTGCTAACTAACATTTCATCAAGCACCTCCAATGCACCTTATAATAAATACATGTATATGTCTATCGTAATCGCAAACAAGTGCACCTAATTCCTTTTCTTTAGCTCTGAGGATTGGGAGAACACACCTGTGTAGCCCTGTTTACAGTTGCAGACCACCTGTCTGCTATGGTTGTCTTGGTAACAGGAGGCAGCAAAGTGACGTCCACTCTCAGGTCCATCTGGACAAGGGCAAGGCTGACATCTGCTTCCTGAACCCAACACTGGGTTTCCATAGTATCCGTTAGCACACCTGAAATTAAAAAATGCTGGTTACAGCAATACCTGACTTCATATAGGATATGACCTTCTATCTATACATCCCTTTTCTGTTACCTCTCAGTTAAATCATCCACAACCAACTTGTGAACCCTTTGGGATTATCTGGTTTTATCATATTGTATTTTAACAAATATCTGTTGTCAAGAACCAAAATTGTGTTTTTGTTATGATAGGGTAGGCCAAACTCGCATTTAAATTAATTCAGTGCACCGGACAAAAAACTGCCTTCTTTTACGAAGGTAAATGTCTGTTTATTTTATGTATTGTATCCTGAAAATATACACTTACTTAAATGTGCCTCCATTTACTCACATTGAAAACTGATATTACTGCTTGTAATATGTGAATATGTGAACATGTGAATGATGTCAAGACACTTGACCATCAACTTCTTGTGTTGTTTCTTGTTTCCATTTTATAATTTCCTTAAAGGCACCGACTTCAGCTGTCATGGACCACGCGTGTTATGACTTACAGTAATGGGATGAGTAGGAGAGGTCATTTAAAAGCTGACTAACATGTCTCAGACTTCCTAAAAAGTTTTTTTTAATGTAGAGCTGTATAAATAATTTGAATACTCAAGTGTTTGTTTATGTTTTCTATTTAGTATTCAGAAGCTTTGTCTTTTCCTTCCTATTCCCTGTATAAGTGAATCACATACGTAATTAATTAATGGTTTCTTCATGCTATGTCGTGCACTATATGTTCAAATTACAAACTATTTGGGATTCACTCAAATACAGATAACAGTCACTGCCTTGTGACCTAAATCACGTGCTTCTTTATTAAATTAAATGTTTATCTATTAAATTAAACATATTATTGCTTAGAAATGTTGACAGGTAGAATGGAAAAAGTACTGATATTTTCTACTAATATGTCATTGCCTCCTCAATACAGTGAAAATGGGGTTCTAGAGGTTCAGATGTGAGTCATCTTTCTTGCCTTACTTTTCACACTGGTCCCCAGCCGTTTGGCCCCTGCAGTTGAGACAGACACCAGTTCTTTGGTGGCATTCCTCTGTGTGTCCGTTACACTGACATGGCCTGCAGTTGGGAAAGCCCCAGTGTCCAGCCTGGCAGCCATCACAGCGCTGGCTGAATGCTCCCGGCAGGCATGAACACTGTCCTGTGTGCTGATCACAGAACTGACTGCGAGAGCCCTCCTTACTACATTCACATGCTAAATAAAGAAGTAAATGACATAAATATTTCACATTAATTGTAGCAAAATATGTTTTTGCAAAGTGTAAATCTCACCTTTGCATCCAGCAGGTCCAAAGCCATAGCTTCCTGGAGCACACCTATCACAGCGCCGGCCAATTACATTAGGCCTACAGGGACACTGACCTCCACGAACATCACACTGAGAGCTGAGTGAACCCTGGGGGTCACACTGGCAAGCTAGGTGGAGTAAGAACAGCAACAGACACATAAACAAACAAACAAACAAACAAATAAATAAACTGTCTGGTTATATGGAATTATGGTCACAGGAAAGTTCAGTCGCTTTGCTCTTTCCTGCTTGTTAGTGAGGTAACTCACGCAGTGCTCCGTCGTTAATGATGGCTGACATGCTAAAGATAAGTTTGGCACACACTTCGCTCATGGCTGGGCGGGACACACTCTTAGCACTCTCATGGCAGCGGTAGCGCTCATAAATTTGCTTCCGGAGGATAGAGGCCGGATCACCCACTACAAACATGTCCAGGGAATTGTACCGAGGGAGCAGGGCAATCTGGATAAGGAACACTTAGTATAAAATGATGGAAATTCTATGATCTTTATTTCAGATGAGTACATCAAAATGATCTTTACTTACAGAATCTATCAAGATGTTGGCATTGCTAAAGCCAGGAATGCTATTTTTGTCTGCATAGCTGATAAACTCCAGACGGAGTGTATAGCTCACTCCTCTCTCCAAACACACAGACCGGGGCAGAACCATGAACCTGCAGAATAATATACAAACCATAGGAATCAGTCAGAACCATAGTCAAAATTACTAATCACCATGCTCAGGGTTTGAAATAGTGGAGGACAGAAGAAGGACAAAAGAATGTCCTAGTTGACTTTTTGGTTGGGCTTGGGTATATAATATAATATAGACCATATTTCCTGTTCCTATATTTTTATAAATTAAATTAATTATATGCATAGATGAAAGTTCTGTAAGATATGTTAATGTGTGTGTAAAGCAGACCTGGATCCAGAGGGCAGGGAGACAGTCAGCAGATCATCTGCAGGGATGGTGTTTCCACATGGGCTGCTGGTGGGAATTGAACCAGGCCTAATAACTTTTACACGCACCTCCTCCCAGTCTTGTGGCATCTATAAAACACACAGGGACATGTACTCTATATGCATGTAGTTTTATACACAGTTTCATGAGATAGCATAAGCATGATCATTACCTGAGGCTCATAACGGATCAGAACATCATACTCCATGGAATAAGGAATGTTGTTGATGAAAAACTCCAGAGTGCTTCCTTCAGGAACTCGTGCAAATCCAGTGCCAGTCCAAGAAACTGGTCGACCTGACTGCCACTCCCTTTCCTCAACAGTGCAGCCCTATAAATGCACACATGAGCCTCAGTTGTACTTAAAAATCTTGTAATAATGGTCCATGGCAGTGTAATATGCATTTAAGTTCCAGAGACAGTAAGTTAGTCTGTTTTCAGGTCTGTTCTTACCTGACCAAGTTTGGCGAGTTCAGCCTCATAGATATAGTAGTCCAGGGCCATGAAAAAATACCCAGTGTCTACCTGGTTGCACTGGCGGCCCATCAAGTGACTGCGGCAGCGACACTGGCCTGATTCCATTGAGCACCTGGAAAAAAGTTGAGATATATAAGTTATTCTCATATACATTGCTGAAGAGGTTTATTACACGTGTTTTATGTGAACATAGCACTTACTGGTTATCTATAGCTCCGCCTACATCACATTCACATGCTCTGCAGCCACTGGCATCATGGCTTAAGGCCCAGTGCTCTGGCTAGAAGAAGATCATAGAGAATAACAGACAAGTATGAGGACAGCAGGAATGTCTGAATATGAGATCTATTTCATTTATAACAATGTCAGAACTGATGTACCGAAATGATATGTCAGTTAGGTAAATCAGGCACATAGATCAAATGGATTCTGATGAGAATAGAAGGCATGTGAAAGGCACCCACTACTTGTCTTATCTCAGAATGCATCTCTTTTCATGCTGACCATTTTAAGCTCCATGTAAACCAACACCAGGGGGCTAAATGTAGATGCCAGGCATAACTGTGCAGCCCAGTTTCCTGTGTACTATTATTGAACTGGAGATGCAGTACAAATCAGAAATACATTTTTAAACAGTGTTCTTAGTGCATTCATATATTTTTCCCGGTGTGTGACTCAACTCTAATGTATTTACCAAGCACTGGTTGCAGGTGCGTCCAGTGACCATGCGCTTGCAGAAGCAGTCTCCTCGGACAGGGTCACACTGGGGACTGCCAGAGACTGTTCCCCTGGGGTCACACCTACATGCTGATGAGAGAAAGGTGAGAACTTAGAGCAAGGAGGTGCATTAATCATCCACCACAAAAATAAACAATTTATAAGACACTGATTACACTTTAAGGGGACACTCCAGCAGTTTTTAAACCTAATCTCTAGCTAGCACTTCCAAAGTCCTTCAGCACGTCAAAGTCCTTGTACACAGTAATCACACATATGCTACATATGTGTGACTACTGTGTACAAGGACTCTGACACCTTTCATGTATGGAGATAAGAACAGAACACTTGTTTACTCAAACTAACTTATAAGTTTAACAGCATTTGAACAGACTTTTGTAGAACATTTTCATGAATTCCTCAGTTAATAGTGGTATTTGTAGTTTAGATCTAAATCTGTATAATTTGCCTTTCAGAGATGGTCTTTTTTTTTTTTTTAGTTTTTTACAATGTAATTATGTGTCTCCAATGTTGATACATAACCACAGTATTGTGATATTCATGTGATATCCTTGTCTCATGCTTATTTTTAGTGTTAAACTTGGACTTCCATTAACGTTTCAAGGAGAGGGGTGTTTCTTTCCTTTGTCAGGACATATAGCTATACTGAAATTGTGTGTGATAATTGGTGATATGCTACAGATTTGGTGGATACAAATTAAGTTTTAAAAAGTATTTTTTCTTCTAGGATAAGTCTTCTGTCTCTATGATGACTCTTTTACTCTTTTGACTGTTTAGGCATGAAAGACTAAAAGCATGAGAAAACTATGCAGACATCTGTGTGTACTCACGCTGGCAGCCTTGTGGGTCATTAGCACTCAGGCCAAAGAAGCCAGACTTGCATCTGTCACAGCGAGGGCCTTCCACATTCTCCTTACAGCGGCACTGACCAGCAATCATGCCCAGAGTGGAGTCGTCACGTCCATCGCACATACCACCATTTACAGAGCCATCTGGGTCACAATTACAAGCTAGAAAGACAGAAAAGAGATAATCTGTGAATAACAGGCACCTGTGACTTTAGGCTCATATGCACATTTTGCTAAATGTCATCATCGCACTGACCTACACAGACGCGGGGGTCTCGAATATCTCTGGCTGGGTCCTGGTAGAAGAAGGGTTTACAGGTTTCACAGCTGCGGCCCATGGTGTTGTGAAGACAGTCATCACATACACCTCCACTGACGTTCCCCATGGCCAGATACACCGCCATATCAAAGTGACACTTGTTGGAGTGGCCATTACAATTGCACTCTGTGGAAACATAAAAACAACAGTACATGTTCAACTTTGATTTCACATATACACTACTGATCTAAAGGTTGAATCGAAGAAGTTGTTTTAGTTACTCTTGCAGGCATTGGTGTTGCGACCCTCGGCTGGTTTCCAGGGCAGATCATTATGGAAATCATCACACTGCTCACAATTCAACCCTTTTGTATTGTGCTTGCACACGCACCTCCCGTGCACCTAGCAACACACAAAAGCAGTAAGGGCATGAAGCTATTTAGAAATAGATGAAAAATAAGGCAATGTTTTCTCCTTGAAAGATTTTACTTTTATTGTACTTTCCCTGTCTGAACAGCTCACCATGTTTTCGATGTCATCCCTTATCCCATCAATGGGTGCACACTCAGAAGCATGGCCATAGCAGAAGCAGTTGCCCCTGACGACTAGCTCATATATGGCATAGTAGTACTTCTCCTTGATCTCTACCCGGGAGTCCAGTAGATTATCTCCCAGTGTGTGCAGCTTTGTAAAGTTCACACGCAGGTTGGTGATTTTCAGCTGGTCTGTACGAGGGATAAAATAGATCATATAGGTAGCTTACTAAGTTAATATAATGGCTCTATCCTGTGTAATACTTCTGGATCATTTTTATCATACCACACCACTGTTCAACCCCACAAGGGAACATCTTCAAGCCATGTAAATCCCCTGTTAACCCCTGACCTCTGACCCTGTTTTTTTCTAAACTCTGAGCCTGTTGCTTTTCTGCACTCTTCCCTGGTGGTTTGGAGTCTTGGGCAGCTGAGCGTGATGGTTGAATGAGTTCCCCAGTATGTCCATTCCTTACACAAAGCTTTAAAACTCTACCTCTTCAGAATTACTTTGTATTTCCCTACACGTACCTCTTTATATTAATCTTTATTTTATTAGCTATGTTTTCTGAACTTCTTTGTATTTATTTTTAATGCATAGATGTACTTAGATCCTCACTTGTCTGTTTTAGTCACAAACTAGACCAGTCTAGCACTTGAATAAATGAGCAGTTTCAGAATATGAATACTTGCAAATTCTACAAGTAGCATGGTGCCTTTAACTGTTTGCACTTTCTAAGTCTCTCTAGATGAAGCATCTACCAAATGACTAATTGTAGATGTAGACAGGAAGACTCTTTGCAGACTGTGTTGCAGCTTTGCACTCTGTTACAGGCTCAATAATTGGACATCATATGATTACTCATCATTTGGAAGAGCTATACTGGTGAGGAAGTATACGAAAGACTCAAGCACGCAAGGCATGTGTGTTTTGTATGAAGAACTGCAGATGGAGGTAAAGGAGTGAGAAAGAGAGTTGCTATTATAACTATTGTGCACAGCTTGTTCTTTCCATTCAGGAAGACAGCATGTGAGATGCATCAGTCTTCACACTCCCACTCCCTCCTCACATATTAATGCACAAATGCAATACGGGACGGGAGTGCTGGTTAAACCAAGCTGTTAATCATCAACTTGTTAACTGACACAACAGCATCTCACTACTCCTGGAAATTATTGGGGGAGTGTTCACAAACTCCTTTCCCTAAATTATCACATATTATCATACCATATGGTCCATATGGTCCATGGAGCATGAGGGAGAATCAGTTAAAAATGTATAAGAGATGGCCAAAAAGTATAAGGCAGCTAGATGGTTAAAAACAGATGTAGGTAAAAACAGAAGGAGTCAAGTTGGTTCTGTCTGTGTGCCCATGCAGGGTTAGCTGAGCACATCATTATGTTCACACTGCAAAATACATAATCTATGGACCATGACTGATGACAACAAGACTTTTTATAATGCAGGTTACATTGCCAGAGGCTGTCAGAGGTATCTCACATTAACCAAGGTCAACCCCTCCTGCACAACATTTTCCTCCACTAAAAATACTATTTACTGTACATAAGTTGAATTAAATAAGAATATATTGATATCAATAACCCTTACATTTGGTGGCACCTCGATCTTTTCCAACATGTCACACTGTCCTCTTGTAGAAAAGAAAAAAAGGCTTTGTTCAACTAATTAGAAATACTACCACACATTTTCTGGCCATTTTTCATCGATACATACTATTTGCATGTACTATCCGAACACTGGTAATTAAAAATAAATAAATAAATAAATAAATAAATAGCCCAGAATTCTGCAGTGAGCTTTTCTGATGGAGGAAACACACCCCTGCCACAACATGGAAAAATGTGCTCATGTGTTCTTGGGAACCTAGTTAAGTCAGGCCAGTTGAAATAACAAGGGACAAACTGAGTGGGAGGAAACAGCTGCTTTTCTCATTGGCACCCCCGTATTACGTTGCCCCACTGCTACATTTAGTGAATCACTGTAGTGGACATGTGGATGGAGCTCTGCTCATGAATGAACCAAAAAGGAACCAGGTGGAATTGTAAAAATATGAATACAGTGGTTTTCAAAGAAGAAATTAAAAATACTCTGTTTTAACTGAATGAAGAGAAAGAAACAAAATCTTGCTTGCTGTAATTTGGCATGTATGAACTTGACTCACTTTGAATGCGAGCACTGTAGGGATCTTCAATTTGGATAGCAGGGTCCAGAACTCTAAAGATCACCTGGAAGGAAAGGGTAGTGACACAGAATGACATGAATTAATAAAATGCACCAGTAAAAATTCTGAATATAAACTGTTACTTGCTGACTGACTTGTTCCTCCTCTGTTCTCACCTCTCCTTCAGTGGATGGCTCAATGTCTGAATAACGTGACTCACAGATGAGATCATCAACATTGCGGAGTGGCCCCTGAGAAATTCCAGGGTAGACTGATGCACAGTCATGGGCAAAGTAGCGGTACACCTGCCAGGTACGTCCAAAATCTGCAGATCGCTCAATCAACATGGCTGCAGGACGGAACGTCTTCAAACAGATTCAGTAAAAAAAATGTACATGACAAATCTCACTGCTAAACAGAAGCAAAAAAAAATACCATTGTAATTCTAATCATACCTTAAAAGTCATGATGAGGTGAGTGAAGTGAAACTCTGCTTCAAGGTCCAGCTGAATGTAAACATCAGACTTGCCTGAGGACAAAAGTACACACTCAATCAATTCAGCCAATTATATACTGTATATAGAAAAAATGCTTATTATCATCTATTAAATTAAATAATTATTTTTACCATATTAATTAAAATATGTGCAGAACAATAATACATGCTAGAATTTTTTAAATTACAGTTTACCCACTGAATGAGGAAAACATTTTTTATTTATACATTGTATATTTATTTATATTTATATTTATAATTATTTTTTATTTATACATTGTACTGCTGACACATGATGGATTGGATAATAGCATGAATTGGCAGGGGTATCTGTGTTCCTATTACAGTGGCCAGTGAGTAAGGTAAGATTCTCAAAAAGCTCAAGTACTATTCTGAGGCATAAGGAGCTAAATAGCTTAGATTACCTTACATCCTGTAAGTCTCATCATAAATCAGGGATGTGGAACAGAGGTGTTATATAAAGTAAAGTTAAGCTGCTGTTACTTCTGTTACCGTGTGAAGTTTTTAATCTCTACTGTACATCAGCTCTCTGATACCTCACTTTCTATTTATAAAGTCAGTGAGAGTTGGTGAACAAGAAAGGCAGCGAGTTGTGTGCGTCATATTCTATTACAGTAACAGCACTTTAACCTTATCTCTTATCCCTGTTCTGCAGGAGTCTGTAGGTCTGCTAAATTTCACCAAACCTGCCTCACAACTGGCAGCTAAAGAGGAAGGAAAAGGAAAGGGAAAGGAGAGGTGGGGCGTAACAAAGCCTGAAATGAATAAGAGACTGTGGGAGTGAAGGCTAGGGTGAATATGAAAGAAAAAAACTGACTGAATAACTTTTGTGTTATAGGAGAGCTATAGGAGAGAGCCATTATAACATGGAGGTGAGCAAGAACACACAGAAAAACTCATCCAGTGCTAATAAGTACCTGTTTCAGGCAAAAGACAAGTGGCACCACTTGCTCAGTTTTTACTCATTTGCTCAATTGCTCCATCAGAAGCTGTTTTTCTCACACTTGGATGAGTGTACGCACTGTGTAGTATCCAGTGTATGCACGCACTGGACAAGTGATCCACTGTTCATTAAACTGCATATGCAATGCAGAGGCACTGACACCATGGTGACTTCAAGCAAAAAATAGCCACCATTTCCTGTCAGCTCCTGACTTTCCATGTTCCTTAAAGCCTGCCGTACTATAACACAGCTCATTAAGACAAAAAAGCGTTCAATGTAAATGAACAAGACTCTGTTGGGAAGTTATCTATGTGGGCATTGTGTGTAAGTTAATGGCAGATGTATTTGTGCATATGATCAGATCTAAATCAACAAATGCAATGTTACACAAATCCCCCATTTAAAAGTGCATAGCCATGCTAACTGGCTAAATGCCCATCCTTAGTCAGAGTTTTTCTCTTATTCTCACAAGTGCAGCACAGCAACAGGCTCGGTAATCTGTCTAATACAGGCTTTAACATAGTGAGGATTTATGTTGAGAAAATATTTATAAAGTTTCACTTATCTACTTTCTTCGTCCATGAACTGAAGCCATGTAAAGTTATAGCCTGTGCCACACAGAGCATGTAAAATAATACACTAAGTGAAATCACACGCGATGCTTGTAGGTAAGATAAATAATACGTCAGTGGACTTGAACCAGAGCCCAGATCAGTACTAAGTCTGGGCACTGTGGAATTGTGGTGATTTGCTAATTCGTCCTTCTTTAGTGTTTCTACACTCTCTCCTCTCTGCCTAATTCTAAATAACTACTTTATGCTTGAAAAATGTTATTAAAATATTTGTTTCATTCTTTAATCTATTTTCCATATTATATGTCAGTGCAAATGAACACCTCCTTGGCCCTTCTAATCGTATTAATAGGTTGCTTTGAACATTACTGCTCTAATAATACATCTCTTGTGTGTTCAGTGTGGGCGACTGCCAGACAGCTGGGTTTATAGCGGTTAATGACTGAAGCAATCCCACTGGCAGCTGGTAGATTTCTTCACACGTACACCAAATCACTTCATCACTTTACTCTGTACCTTTCATGAAAGCACCTCTAAATCTTCACGTAATGCCCAACTGTGTATATCTATTCTGACAGTTTTGATGAAACATCAAAGAGCATGTGTTTTTTACTGCAAATTAAAACCACTGATGATCTCACCATTCTCAGACTGCCACCAGCACTTCTTGTGGTCTGGTCTGAAGCTGGTGATGACATTCTCGATACGATGACTGATAGTGTTGTACACAGAATTGTATGGTCTGCGAGAATCACACTGGAAACATTTCTTCTCCTCCTACATAAGGTCATATATTGGAAGCCGTAAGGGTTAAAAGGTCAACAAGCTCCATGTGGCTACACTGGCCAGAATACTGGGAGGTCAAACAGGAAGTGGCTGAGGCTTTACCTGTAGATGACTAACGATGCAATAGGGTTCTCTTTTCGTGAGGCCACAGGTAGAGGAGGCTTTCAGGTTCTTCTCTCGACCCACCAGGAGGTCACCGGTTGCTGGGTAACAACTTCCATGAGTACATCCATGAGGGTGGTCAGGTTCTTGAGCAAGGGTGGTTACCAAGCCTGAATCATAGAGATGGAGAGAAAAGGAGATATAAAGTTTGGCCAGGTCAAATTCAAATCTACAAACCTATATTCCTCTTCAAAAGCAGTACCTTTTTGGTTTATTTAGGATTTTATGCACAGCTGATCTTATATGAGCTCCATTCAGAATTAAAGCCATGTTGTTCTGAGAAAGAAAAAAGGTTAAAACTAAAAACCCTTAAGGTTCTCTATTATCCCTCTGGGGTACACTGAAGCTAAGAACCCTCACCTATCCAAAAAATCAGTAAAGGTTTCTTTTTATATATATATTTTTAACACAACAGCATTAACACATTAAACATCCTGAAATAACTTTTATGTAAATCGTCAGTGGGTCACTGATACCTTTACGGAGATGGTTGTACATGAACTTATGCACAAACACACAAACATCTTAAACCTTAACAAATTCAGTCCAGAACATTTTGCAGATATATCAACTATATAAAATATGGTAATCACACAAATATAAAATTAATATAAGCAATATTACAATGATCATAGTTATATGAGTGGATTTTAAAAAGCCTGGGAAAAATTCTGCAGAGGGGAATTCACAGACACGATCAGTGGAGACAAGTCTCATTCTTCAAACCAGACAGCTGTGTTTGTTTGGCGCCACACCACCTCTCACACTGCTGCCAGGTTCAGCACTTCACACACAAACTGTACACACAAACACATACACTGTAGACAAAGCACATTTTCACATACAACATACAAACTCACAAACTGTACACACTTATCCACTGGACATATGCTGACTGACAGTGCCGGGAAAATCGTATTATACGCTGGACTGTTTAGGAAAGATAGCTCCTTACACCAGGGAAAACTTATCTCTGCCCCCTTTCCTGGATTCACTGCAACTCCCAGCAGAAAATTCCAGCCAAGACAAATCTAACTCCTGAAATGCGGCTAATCTCACCTTGGGAAGTTAATCTGATCTCTTTAACAGTGAACTGAAGCAGGAAAGATGGAGAATGGAGAAAGAAATGGAATTAAGGGAAATACAGGTTTTTAGAGGAATACAAGTCCAGTTCTCTGTTTTAAATCCCTTTTCTCTGATTAATTTTACATAATGGGCAAGAAAAACATATGGACAGATAATTACAGAAATGATTTTAGAGGATAGTGATGATGACTCTAGTGCTTATATCTTTTTTAATGTAACTTATTTTTTTAATATCATAAACTTCAGATGGATAAAACATGGGAAATAGAAAGGGTTGATTTCTATATTATTTTACTACACAACAAAAAACGATATCTTTAGTGAAAATATATTGAACATAAGCAAATGTATGTATTACTTCTTATTATGAAATTATTATAAATTGAATATAAGATTATTCAGCCTGTTTTTAGATGGTTCAATTGGCGGATAATGCTTCTTTCTTGAAATAAATGCTTAAAATGACAAAAAAAATTATCTGCCAATAGAACAGAACTATTTCAAGCTTAAAATTAAAAAAGAAATGTCTGGAAATAGGTTTAATAATTCTATATTTGGTTTATTATAATCTTATAATAGGTAGATAAATGACAGATAAATTTTACTATATTCAAGATATTTTCACTTGCTAAGATTTTTGTTTGTTTATTTTATATGTTTATATGTAACATTTTACAAACATTTTATTTTACTTCACATAAATATATTTTAGTTTCATGTATAGTTTTAGTCATCATTGTACAGTACCCTGATGTGTAGCTGGTGATACACAGGATCTATCAGCATTCTTTATAGGCCTGAAAACCCTTTCTCATCACTCATGGAAAATAGCAGCTATATTTATCTCCTCAGGGTTCTATTTACTTTACTATTAAATTTTAATTTGACATTTTTGATAGTTTTACTACATGGTTACTATAATAACCCTGTTTTTAGCACCTGCACTCAGTATTTGCTAAAGAGCAGCGATTATTCCACCCATGTACAGAAGAAACGAAGACCATTTTAGTACTACAAATGTTAAAAAAATAAAAATAAAAAATCACTATAGTTACTGTAGCTGGCTGCTTCTCAATCAAATATCCCAAAGTCAGGAGGTTCGGGTCAGGAGGGCTGGCTAACTACCAGTTCCTCTGCCACTCTCGCCTTACATGGACAAGAGGCTCAGGAATGTAGGAGGACAGCTGGCAGCAGAAGAATACTGCCCCATTAACAAAGCACACAACTTATAACCAGAGGCCCTCTGTCAGCTGTTTCACTGAAAGACAAGCAGCCAACCTTTTAGGTTCAAAAACATTGACCATAGCAAATGAACACAGTGCAGAATATGCACACAACCAGGAAAGATATTTATCTTGCTTTACAATGACAGCTCTGTAGTAATTCTTGTCACTATTACTTTGAAACACAAATGTAATGAGTTAGGATTGGACATTTCCCATCATGCTTTCTGGCTTTACATCTGCCTTGTCTTAGCTAATCTGACTGACATGAGCTGGAAGACAAGACAAAGACGGGGATTCTCTCTCTTCCTGCCCCTCTGTCTGTATGTTGACATCCTAAATCCCTTTACTCAGTATTTTTTTTTAATCCATCTCACATCACCTCCGTTCTCTCTAAGGCGTGTGTTGTGCTCTTCCATCTTCACTTCCTGTAGCTTAGTGTTTGGCACTGTGTGCCAGGTGGGGCTAAATCACTGATGGGCTGGTCTGCTTTGTTACAAAGCTGGACCCCAGTGGGCCCTTTCGTTTTCTCAAACTCTACCCATCTCAATTTTCAAGGGTGAACAGTTGTTCCACAGTGTACAGAGAGAGCAGAGAATTTCCCTCTTTATGCCTGTCTGTGATTCCAGAGAGGAGTCCTTCTCCTGGCGACACAGTGCTCAGGTCTACAGACATGGGGGGAAATGTGACACTTACACAACACATTCTCCACCTGCTGAACAAACTGGGAACAGCCTAGCACTTCCCAAACTGTTCATCCAGAAGCTACAGCATCTCTCACAAACTTGCCATGCTAATGCCGGATGTGTGTGATAATTTTAAGTGTTCTTGGATACAGCTGGAATTATCACTAAGCTGATAATAGTCCAATGTAAATACTGTTTTGTCCTTGAAGCCTTCTCTCTAATGAGATTGCAGGGTTTTTTTTTTCCATTCACAGTGTTTTTTTCACCCATGATGCATTTCTTAACCCTGGTCAATCGTCCTCCCTGCCTCATGTGTGGCTAGTAGGAGGAATTCTGGGAATGTGTATCCTGAATTATGAATCTCCTGGGGATGTAAGATGGATAGAAGCCAGAAGTCAAGTCAGTGTGAATAAAACCACCTGCTCCATGTGTGTGTGTGTGTGTGTGAAGCTGAATTTGGTGTGAGGAATAATAAGGACCTTATGCTATTAAGGTAGGTTGTCTGTTTCTGGGTCACCTATTGATTACGGTACAAAACAAAGGATGGGGTAAATATGAGACTTACAGTTTTGCTTTTGATAACCACACCACCAGTACACTTCTATTTATCTGAGTTGTTTAATATGCGCTGGCTGCTAATTCCAGCCCATAGACCAGTCTCAGTGGCTCTACTTTCCTTTAACCCCGCTGCTATTTGCAGCTCTTACTCCAGCCCTGTCACCACCTCCAGCTACTTCCCTCTACCCCTACATATTGTCCTCCATTACTATAACTGAACATTGCTTTATTGCTTCCTCTAAGGCCAGCAGAGACTTCTACAGCCAAGCACAACACAACTCCACTATCTGGATACAAAGTTAATGTCACTTCCCCTATTCTACACTGAATTTAACTATTGAATCTGAAATCTTTTGAAACTACTAGACTCTAGAAGCTAACAGCTAATATTAATATAGTCAGTTTATTAACTATTCCATCAATAAACTGGTTATTTTACTAATATACTAGTTACTAATATATATATATATATATATATATATATATATATATATACACATTATTTATGCCTAAGTTTATTGTTGAAATCAAATGGTTAATTTTATTCCTAAGGGATTCTGTTGTTTCTGGTGGATATACTGCATTTTAGAAAAGATTAACAATATATTTTTGCATACTTTGCCTAAAGAATATGATACGAAATACTTGTCTGAAGTAATGCAGCATGGTTCTCTAAGAAATGGGAATCAATGTGTATATTTAATATTCTTGCATTGCGCCAGTTCCCATTATTGTAGCAGATTCCAGTAGCTAGTGAATGTTTGTGAATGGCAGCTTGTCTGAATTTTGAATGACCCAGTAAGTGTCACATTCATCCTGTAATAGTAAATATCCTCAGCAAAATAGCTGCTATTTATTACAGAGGTTTGGTCATATGATGGGGCTATGAGCACTGTTTTCCTCCCAGAAAGGAAATCCTCATCACTGCACACAATAATACTGTCTGGTTAAATTATTTGTTATGATAGTTTTCTGTTTTTCTGCCGGATGTGGCTCATAAAGCCAATTCATGCAGTCATCCATTTCATTCATTTAGCTGTTGTTAGCTTATAATAGATAATATAATATAATACATTTTTTAATATGTTTTTAATAATTCACTCACGTCTTTTTTTTTCATTGCTTTTCCTTCAGTAGACTCACAGTGTGTCTTTGGTGTGTATGTGAGGTCACATGCTAAATCATCTCTAAAATAATATTTTTTGTGTAGCCTTTGTCTGAAATGCAAATATCCGTAATTATCAAAATTTCTAAAAACTGATGCTGTATTTTGGAATTAAATTATTTAATTTTGACAAGATTATGACTAGAAAGCAGTCTTATTTAGATTTAAGGAAATATTTTAATGTGCAATGTAAAATAAAAGGATCTTTATTTAAAAGGATATAGCACAAAAAACTTTGTTTCAGAATAATTGTTATAAATAATTGTTATGATTATTTCAGCCAGTTTTGTGCAGCTGTTGTAATCTGCATTACAGCAAGAACAGTTGAAGTCAACTCAAACGGCTATAGTACTCACAGCCATTTCATCTTATTAAACTATTTCCTCTTTTAATATTTATTGCTAGACAGTAAATGCAGCTGCTGTAGGAACACATGGCAATATGTCTGTGAACACACAACACAGTTGTGCCACAGTCAGTGAGCATAGCCCTTAAGGAATGTGAACAAACAGTGTCCAGGATGCATCAGGTTTGTGTGAAGTGCTTTAACAGACTCACATCTAAGTAAACTCTGTATGAATAATGACATATATATATATACACACACACAGACACACACACACACACATATATATATGCAACTTATTCATCCTAGTTGAATACTGTCAAGTCTGACTCCTTTAGCTGAGTACCACATTTACATACAAGAGCCACCATACAGTGCTGAATTTCACAGACACAATTTTATTCATTTTGGTTTGACTGATTTCTTTATTGTTTATTTGTTCAGGGTGGACTTGTCTCACCTATATTTATAAATGAAGCTTTAATTAAATGTGACTCTTGCTAAATTTGATCTATCCAAGTACTAAAATAAGTGTTAAAAAAAAAATCTAGCCATAAATAAAATTCTCATAAGGTCCTGTTGGTGAGGTTGGAAGAAGACTCAGTTTTCTACTTAATTTTGACCTCAACAGCTTTACTGTCTATACATGCCTACATAATGCTGTTTTCAGTACAAACTTTTGAAAGTGTCTATTTTTCGTTGCAGAAGTCTTTGACACAAGCATCTCTAACCCAGCTTGAATGAAACATATTTTCCCCCACTTGATTTTCTTCTTTCCTCAGATTTTGACGTCGTAAGACGGAATCAGACGCAGATTTATTCACACACTATATCATGAGCTTAAATCTGCACTTGTTTCTAGAAACTTTGATGAATAAGGCTCAATGTCTCTAGAAAACTGACAAAAATAAGCTTAAAAACTGAACTTTGTGAATATAAAACCTACAGCCATGCACACATTTCTCTTGCTATAACTCCTGGCCTGCATACTGAAAATATAGCTAATGATTCAGTGACCCAGCCTCTTTGGATCCAGGCTCATCTAAAAGCCATATCAAAGGCCTCCCCTTGATATGGCTCCTGTTCAGAGGCCAGTGTGTTTTTACAAGCTGTTAGTGCTACTCTGTTCATACATGTCTGCTTGGAAAGAGGGAGGAGATGTTTAGGCCATTAAACTGTTATGACACAGGCACTATGTGAGGGGCAAACCAGCGTTAATGTAGCATAGTTAGCTATCATAAACTGCATGTAGATGTTCATGTTAAGTTCGAAAGTGAGATGCTGAGCTATATATCTTTCCTGACTTGCATGTCATCTGAGTTTATTCTGTCTGGCTGTTGTGACTAAATTTTGCATGGAAATGCTGTTAAAAAAAACAGAGTCAGGGTGTTCCTTTTGTTGAGCCGCTCAGCAACACCCTGACTGTGTTTATTTACAGCATTTCCATGCAAAACTTTTGGCCTGCCACCCGGAGATTGCAAGTTCAAATCCTGACGATGCCACAGTCATCCGTGGCTGGGAGACAAGGGACCAAAACTGGGTAGGAGTAATGGCATACACTCTCTCCCCTGTCAATCACAGCGACACTAGCCAATTTTGGGTGTCTGTGAGCTCATGTATATGGAAGAGGGCAGACAGCGCAGAGTGTGCATTACAGGGCAGCTGTTTGAAAAGTGACGTTTGTTGGCTTCATATGTCTTGGAAGAAGCATGTTGAAAAAAAAGCAAAAAAAAAAAAGCACAGGGGAAAAAATGCAGTCAGGGCAAAATAGATGCTTACATGTGAATTTAACGTGCAAAAAACAAGAAAGACAGGTATACAGTTGTTAGTAATAAAGAAGCACAAAAGTCCATTGTGGGTTTTCAAAATGCATTTCTTAACTTCTCATGTGGTGGATGGCAACGATTCATCTTGAACTGGGTATCATGTTTAAAGTGAACTGCAAGGTGTCTGCACTCTTCAGTAATACACAACCATAGCTTAACTCTGACAACCAGTCATTATTAACAGCACTTTGAATTACAGCCAAGGCTCTGTTCAGGAAACAGCGAACGTGGTAGCCAGGCTGAAGTTAATCATAGATCCTGCATCCAGACACCAGCCAACAAAAGACAGACACATACTGTGACAAGTTAATGTTTGGAAGGTCATCATGCAGTCTTAACTGTAACAGACAGAAACCAATGATTCTCACGACCTCATCATCTATTTCTATTTCTCTCTCGGTACGTAAATCCAAATCCCTGCCCCATGGAAGAAACCTTATTCAAAACTATTCTTTCTTATGAACACAATTATGCCTGCCCTAAAAACTGTGTCCTTTCATTTCTCTGCCCCTCTCCCCTGCTCCTCATCGCTCTATCAAAGACTTTGGCTGGCTCATTGTTCTGCCGAGTGCAGTTCCGGAGGGGCATTCCAGCCTGGGCCTCTGTGGATCACACTGAGTGCCCTGCAGCCTGAGCACTGCTCCAGCTCTTCACCTGTTCACATCCCTCTTAACACACCACTCTGGACTGCAGATATTAGCATAGGAAGACTACTGCAGTGAGAGGCGAAAGGTAAACACTAAAGAACAAAAAAGGAGAGGAGCAGAAGAACCTGCACACAGCCTGCAGATCAGCACGCTTAACAAACCATAGTTTGGGCATTCTGACATTTCAGCAGTCTCAGACAAGGCTTCTGTGGGTATTTTGCTAAACTGGACCATTGGTTTGATGTAAAAAAATAAGATATGAATTAAAAGATTAAAGATGAAAAATTTCAAATTACACCACAGCACTGTTAAACTCTCAACTTTTATTGGTCAGAAGGTTAATTTTCTATTATAGCAGTTCTAACAATACTGCTAGTTGAAAGACAAATAACAGGTTTATATGAATGCGCTTGCTCTAATATGTTATTAACTAACATATAACTAATAACTAACATGCATTTTAGGTGTAAGAATAACCAGATTTAAAAAAGGAAAAATGATATAACTGTAGCTATGGGTAAGCTTTCTTTAAGGAGATGTTTATTTACCATTTATCTCATTTGGGCTTTAAGGTAAAGCTGTTCCTTTAAGGTCTTCAGGACAGAGGAATCTGAGCTTTAGAGTTTCTCAGTTATGAAGCAATCTGCATTTTTCTCTTATTAACTTCAAGAGATACTGAAACAAGATCACATTTAACACACCATCATCACCAGATGCAAATTAGCAGAGATCACACAAAACCCTTGTCTGGTTTGTTCAAACGACCCAAAATGACACAGCTAGGCATCAGGCAGTAAATATGTTTGGAACTAAACATGTCTCGGCATCTGCTGACTGTCACATTTCACCTCCCCTTACGTTCATTAGAGCTCTTCTCGGCCAAAAATAACACTGCCATCCCATCCCTCTTTCCTCCTCCTCATCTCATCACATTCTCTTGTGCCACAGTTTTATCATACAACTCACACGGAGAGGCCCTGTTTCCCATCACTTATGGGGGCCCACTAAACAGAGAATAAAGGGGCAGAAAGAGAAGAGATGGAGACTGGGCCCTAACACTGGATAACAGCAAACTAAGAAAAGCAGATAAACTGATTGATGTCAGCAACAGTCTAAGCTTTAGGGCACAAGACAGAAAAAGCAGAGCAACTGGAGAGGTGTCATGTTCTATGCTCTATATATGGATATGGATACTCTCAGACCATGCAGTAACCTTTGCAATAACACCTCTAACCACAACCTTCTATCGCTGAAGGCTAGGAATACTCCAGCATTTTTCAACAATATTGATCTACTACTATCTATCTGTTGTGTTTGTGCCATTACCATCAACAAGAAATGTTCATGTTTCCCAGAACAGAGAAAAAAGAAGACTTGAAAAAAAGCCTAAGGACGGTTGTTGGGGTATCAATAAGCTTTTTTCGTAAAACGCTTACGTGAAGTTTTTTAGTGAAAGAAATCTGTATAAGCTGGGAATTATTTTTCAGAGTGAAGAATCTGTAAACATGTCTAAAACTGCCTAACTGAGGTCTGATAAGAGAACATTTGTCTCATTCACATTATATATAGTCATGTATTTTACAAGCTATCACTATAAACAAGTTTCAAGTAAAACAGTGTTTTGTTACAGCCGGACTATATACCTTTGAGATTTTACCACCCAACCCTTAACTACAAGAATATACAATTAAAAAGCTAACCAAATCTATTATTACTCACAGTAATGAAGAGTTGATTTGTACATTAAAGTGTTAAAGTTGATTTTTTTGGGACCGAATATTATAAAACATTTTCTCATCTTTTATTTAATGTCAGCTCATAGCTCACTGGTTTTTAATATGGTACTACTGTTTTGCCATCACTTTTTTGCAAGCCCATATATTGTGATATATACCATGTATTGTGAAAATGTGTTTAATTATAGTGGTAGTATTTTTTTTCCCCCATATTCCCCACCCCTAATTAAATATACTCAATACCCAAAATAAACAGTTAAGAAGAATATAATCTGAGGATGTTCAAATATATTTCTGTTACTTCACTGCAGAGGTCTCTGACTTAAAATCTAACTTTTAAAAATGATTAGCAATTCTGAAGAAGGCCATGCCAGGTGTTACACAATATGGTTGAAAGACACCTTGAGTGTGACTTGTTCTCCTCTTCCTTCCTGTTTAGTACCGCAATAAATTTATTTTAGTTGTTAGAATAACATGATAGGCTAGCTAAAAGCCCAAGGGGGCCCATTACATTCAGGCTGAAGTTCTGACAGGAATGGGTGTCTGTCAGAAATGGGGTTGGTTGTCATGTGTGCTGTTCCCGGTAATAAAGTTACACTGACCATGATTCAATGATAAATGACCATGATTCAACAGACACTCTAACAGTTTACAAACGTGTGTGACCGAATATGCTGGATGAAACAATCACGTGGATTACACAGATCTATAAACAGTATACTATTTATCCTGCTCTGTTTATGGTGGAGAGAAGAGGGTTATAATGGAGATCTAAAAGGGCAAAAGAGTTTGGACTGGGATAAAAAATAAACAGAGATTAAAGAGGGCCTTTTAATGCTCGCTCCATTCTCTCTCTCTCTCTCTCTCACACACACACACACACACACACACACACAAACACACTTGTCTTAATATCCTTCTGAGGACACTTCATTGACATCATTATTAATGCAGCTAATCAAAACGACGCTACACCTAAATCTAACGCTAACCTCAGTAACAAAAAGAAAACATCTTTTAGTTTTTGAAACAAAGCTTTTGTAAAAATGCATCAGCCAAATGTCCCCACGAGGACGAAACTGTCATACATTCCTATCCTTGTGGAGATATCTGGTCTCTACCAAAATATAAAAACATGCCCACACACACCACCCAGGCAACCCCCTGTATTGGTGTTAAGTGTGATCTTCAGCTCCAGTGGTCAGGACCAATGACAAAAAGTGACTGTTCCAAGAAAGGACTCAGAGGTCAGATTGGGTAACCAAAAAAAAAAAAAAAACATTAGACCTATTCTTAAAAATCCCCTTGGCTCAGATAGAAACAGTGTAACTCCCCTGAGCACATTTGGCCCATATGAAAAGTTGAGTGCCTTTCTCTCTTTAGTGTTCTTTTTAAAATAGGATTTAGGTTTTAAATCTTAAAAAAAAAATATCCTACATGATACACAATATTAGCTAGGAGGCCATTATGTTACACCCCAGGTTGCCTACTTGTGCTTAACCATAAATCCTGTTTTTTTTTTTAGAACTGTAGTGATTTTAACAACACTGTCACAGAGCAGCTCTCCAGAAATCTAGGTCCAAACTCTTAAAATAGCAAGCCAAAGATGACAGTAGCAAAAAAAATTCCCTGAGACAGCTTTAGGAAGAAACGTTGAGAGGAACCAGATCCTTGCCTGGTCCACACCTGGTAGCTGGGAGTTTGATAAGCTTGTGATGGATTACAGTAGAAGTACTTGGGTCATACAAAGAAAATGTGGGTATTGGTAATTAAATATGAGGTATAACAGGATGTTAGAATGTTATAAGTACATTATAAAGTAAGTACGTTTGGACTTACCACAGAAGAACAGCAGGAGCAAAGTGCGCATCGTGTGAAGATGCTCGTTTTACTTTCCTGCGCGTCGAGCAGCAGCCTAATGACATATAAACAAACGGTTCAGTGCAGTAATGCTAACTGTTGCCGAAATGAAAACAACTCTGACATGGCTTAGTTCAAAAATACCTGAAGAAAGTCTTATCCAGTCGTTTGCGAATAGGATACTCACAGCAGCACTCTGGTACTTCCCGCTGTCTCTGTCTGTCTGTGTGTGTGTGTTCGTCCTCTCAGACTCAAGCCGCTGAGCTTGTACCAGTTTTCTCCACAAACCCAACTGACCACAGCGCTGACTTTCTGAAGTAGCGCTGGAAATGTGTCACTGAAAACTCGCAGTGGATTTCGGAGACGTGGAGTCTCCGTTCCTGTCCCTGAGTCACAATTATAGACCTCTGGAGTTTTTAAATAAATAAATAAATAATAATAATAATAAAACAAGTGTAGCCCACCTCGTCGTTTCTGAGACTGCCCAGCTGGCGAGCGCGCGCATTTGAAAAAAGAAACGCGCGCCCGCGCGAGCCCATTTAAAAGCGCTGCGTTGCCACAGACAGCACGTGCTTTCAAGCAGCCGCCTTGGTGTAGCAGTGAAGCTGGAATACTGTACTATTTTGAATCTACTATTTAAGGCGGTTTGGGAGGTACAGTGCACTCTCAGGGGAAAGGGTGCTATACTGTATATATTTCACCTGAACATAGGCTAATCATTCATCATTTTATTCATCTTCACTATATGCTTTATGGTGGTCAGGGTCCTGGTGGATATGGAGCCTGTCCCGGGAACAGTGGACGTGAGGCGGGAATACACCCCGACTGGGGCACCAGTCCCTCACAAGGCATCATGCACACAAACGTACACATTCACATGTTCATTTGCACCTACAGGCAATCTAGCATACCCAATCTACCTACATGCATATTTTTGGAGGTAGGAGGAAACTAGACAACCCAGAGGAAATCCACATGGACAAAGCGAGAACGTGTAAAACTCCACACAGACAGTAACCTGAGCACAGGATTGAACCAGGGCCCTGGGGCGGCAGTGTTCCCCGCTGCTCCACTGTGCCACTGTTAAGCAGCTGTTTTTTCTGAGAGTGTAAATGGTGGCCTGTAGTATAGAGAAGTAACCCCAAATAGTCTCAGTAAATATGAATGAATAAACAAAAAACATACATACTATAGATAAATAGTTTATTAAATGTATTTTTTTAATCTGTAGCATTATGACTGAAAAAGAGTGCAATCAGCAATCTGTCTCTTAGTGTTTGGCAGTAAAGTTGGCCTTGAGTAACAGTAACATTTATTACGATCTTATTTTTCAACCATGAGAAACATTAGTAACTGGTCTTCATGCATCTTAGACTTTGACAAAAAAAACAACTTTGTGATTTTTGCAGAAATCAACATATATTTTGCAGAAAGAAAGATCATACTGCTACTATTGATTTCACCAGTGTAAGCTTTACAGTGCTCTTTTGATTTGCAAATTATGAATCTCAATTTTACAAATATTGAAAAACATGGAAAAAACTTAACGTAAAAGTAATGAGGTATGTAAAAAAATGGGGTCAGTGATTAATAAATCAAAATACTTTTTATCAAAAAAAAAAAAAAAATATATATATATATATATATATATATATATATATATATATATATATATATATATATAAAGTGAGCTCAGTAATGTCCCAGGCAGGGCTACCAGGTCTGCATATGGTTAATGAAACAATGTTAATGGTTAAAACTCAGTAGGACCAAAACCCAGTTTAAAGCCCAACATCACGACTATGATTATCACATATACTGTAATCAACAAATATTAATAAAAAATATGCCATTTCCTGAAATAGTGCTTTAATCAATGTCATGAAATGGTTTAATACTATAACATGTATTGTCATCATAAAAGAAAATGTATGAAAATAAGTAAACCTATTCACTAGCTCAAAACAGAGAATAACACAAACATAAAATAATGCACAGAGCGAATGTTGAGAGCTGAATGTGTGACATGGAGAGCGCCTGCTAATGCATGCTGAGAAGTTTTTCAGTAGCAGTGTGCGTTTGTTATAATCTTGGGGTCAGCCTGGGTGTCATTTTCGGATTTTGTGTATAAGTAAATTATTTCCTTTGAATGTGGATTTTAATATGTTTTAATATATAGTGGGGTCCAAAGGTCTGAGACCACAGTTTTTTTTTCTCTTTAAAATTGGAAATAAACAGAAGGTTTTAATTTTTAAAAAATATTTAAAACAAACAAAGTAAGTGTTCAATATCTTGAATATTTAATATTCAAGATACTGCACTATGTGATACTGACCATGTTAACTTCTTTGTACAAAAGGTCAGATTTTCCTCATGCCTAATCTCTTCTATTGAATCATGTGTTCAGTCGACACTCCAATGGATTTGATCTAAAATGGATCATAAGGCTTTGCACAAACTTGAGGAGTCCATGCCAGCTCGACTGCACACTGTCTAAGAATACTAAAAAACTCTGAAATTCCTGTAAATATTTCAAAGATTCTACTTTGCACCCAAGGGTGCAAAGGGGCGGCTGTGGCTCCGGTGGTAGACCTTGGGCAAGACAATGAACCCCCAGTTGCTCCTGATGGCGGGCTAGTGCCTTGCATGGTGGGTGAGTATGTGTGTGTGAATGGGTAAATGAGAAACAGTGTAAAGCGCTTTGTAGAAGCGATTGTAGGTTAAAAGGTGCTATATAAGTGCAGACCATTTACCATTTAGTGGTCTCAGACTTTTGGACCCCATTGTAAGTATAATTAATCTAATCTAGTTTCAGCTCATGTCTGTCAGTCACTGACTACACCTGTAAAGAATGTTCCTGATAGTACGGTACGTGGATGCATGATCAAGTCACAGGAAACAGTCCTCAAGTGCAATGATCCAGACATGAAGAGGATTACCACACAAGAACTTTTTGCTCACAGACTGATGCAGACTCAAAAACAGAAAGTTGAATGTGAAAAAAACCCTAGAAGAATCAGTTCCTTTTAACTCCAAATATTGTATCAAATGTATATTTATTAACTTTAGCAATTCACTCACATTAATATAGAGAATATCTTTTTAGATATGATGGCATCCTAAGTCCAACTGAAATTTTTCTGAATGCCCTAAAAATAGAGGTAACTTTTTGTAATAATACACTTGAGCACCTAATGTATAAAAAGTACTTGTAACAAATTATAATATATAATTTCATTCCATAGCATTTTCACAAGGCAGTAGTTTTGCTATAATTTATATAGAAATAATATCAAATTAATCATATTTTTATAAATTCCCCATTTACATAAATACAGTCAAATTAGCAAGTTCTTTTAGTCAAACAATTATGCTCTTTGTTCATTTATCATCAGTTGCTCTTTCCAGTTTCAGAATATTCTGACAAGCTGACGTTTGGGATGAATGAGTAGTCACTCCATCACTTTAAAAACACAATAGATTTAACTGACATTGACAGTAGTCCTGAGTTAATGTGATAGGCTAAACAAATTCTAATGTTCTGAATTAAATGATTTTGTCATTACTGACAGGTGTTATAGAAATTGACTTTTTCTCTGATGGAATTTCGGATATCTGTAACATTGCTTTCCAGCTCCGCCAGCTCATCCCGCTGCTGTTGCATTCTCTGCTCATTCTTCTGCAGTTTTCGCTCCAGCTCTACAAACACGAAACAGCAGTTGTCGTAAGATTATTGGAAAAAAGAGGGACATGTCTCAATAAAAATTAGACTCCTTTGCTGTATGTAAACAAAAAAGAGATTACATAAAAAAAAAAAGTGTGCAACATTATTGCAAAGACGTGAGTAGCCTAGCAACCTGATGCTGCATATGCTACTATAATCTAGCTGAAGAATCTATCAAGATTTTTTTTAAGAATTAGATTGACATTAGCTAAAATGTTATCCATATATTATTGCCACTAAAATTGGAGCCCTAGCCTGCAATGGCCAGACATATATACATATGTATATACATATATTTTTGGTGCTTATACTAGAGAAAAATTACAAGAAGGCACACAAGTGTCTTAATGCTTACAGCTTTGTTGTTTGTAAGCACACTCAAAATGTAATGTTTTATGATTACGTTAAGAACACTGTGGCACTGACAGCTGTGGTAACAGCCAGCAAGATGCCATAAACCCATTTGTTAGCTGAACAAAGTTAGCTAGTATCTTGATGCTGATTTTAAGCAAGCTATGTTTGGTTTTTTCAAGCAATAAAAATTAGGCATATACGCTAACTAGTAAGCTAAATTCTCAGTTAGCATGCCAACTTTACTGATATAATAGTTAGATACATAGCTGAGATGAAATAGGAACTGCAAAGGCCAGAGCTCCTCGACCAATTATCCCTCCTGATTGCCTGTAACCACGACTGTCTTCTGTTGGCTTAGAAAGGTGTCTGATTCAATAGTATGCAGTAAAAATGAACGTGTCTAACAAAACTTTTCCGATTCTGACACCCAACAGCACAAAGCCAAACAGAATTTGCGAAAACAAATTCCGACTTGCTCTTAACAATCACTAGAGTCTCCTGCTATGTTTTATGCAACCAGGAGGCACGGCTGATGTCAGAGTGATGTGTCTTACTCAGGGGTCTATAAATACATACTTTTAAGTGTTTCCATGTCCTTATTGGCCTTCCTGAGAAGATCCTCGGCCTCGTTCTTCATGTCCAGTGCTTTCTGGGTAAAATTGCCTACTGCCGCTCCTCCCAAAGAATCAATCTTATCTTTTAGTTCTTTATAACGACTCTCAACATGTGACAAATCCTGGTACAAACATACACACACACACACACACACACACACAAAAAAAACACATAACTTCAGCCCAAAGATATAGAGATAGAAAATGTTAAGTCATAACTGTGCTTAACAAACATACCTTTTTTAGTTCAGAGGCAGCTTGAGTGGCAATGTCTGATAGCTCCTTGGCTTCCTTTGCTTGCTGTCGATTTTGTTCTGTCTTATTTTTCAAAACATCCACTTCTTGGGATAAATTAGCCAAACGCATCATCATATCCATAAGGCTGTCTTCTAAATTTAAGAGCTTGTCTTCCACCTGGTTAAAAGGTATTGATGAGGGCAAAATATAAGGCATATGAGAAAGAAATAAAGTAAACTTCCAAATACTGAGGTAACAAACACAGCCCTGCCAAATAGGTGCAGTCATACATGAACGAAACACACACACACACACACACACACACACACACACAGACACACAATGCATGTACACAAACTAAAGCATAGAGCATACCATTGCAGTAACGGTCTGTGTGCTGTTGAGGTTTTTCAAGGCTTCCTCTATTGCTGTCCTCGCCTTCTCTATGGCCTCCTGAGTGGTGTTCATGGCCTCTTTAGTCTTTTTAATAACATCACTAATTTTCTCTGCTTTTTCCCTACACAAACACAAACCACAAGTCACTTAGTGTGTCAAAAACCATATTTTCAAAGTCACTGGGCCTTATTTTCACAATTCATACACAGAAAGAAAAAGATTGTGCTGTTGATCCACATGTAGCTATAGGCTCACAGACCACTTTATTAGGAATACCAGTACACCTGGACATTCATGCAATTACCCAAGCAGCCAATCACTTAGCATGCATCATGCAGATGCAGATGCAGATCAAGAGCTGTACAGGAAGAACAGGAATCAGCGGCTACAGTGGGCACGGGCTCTCCAAAACCCGGCAGTAGAAGATTAGAAAAAAGACCAGATGATGTTTTTCAACTGTCCAGTTTCGGTGAGTCTGTGCCCACTGTAACCTCAGATTCCTGTTCTTGGCTGACAGAAATGGAACCCGTTGTAGCCTCCTGCCCATCCTGCCACATGTGGTCTTTTTTGACCATCCACCTCATGCTTCACATGTTGCACATTCTGAGATGATTATCTATTTACCATGGTTGTAAAAATTGTTTATTTGAGTTACTATAGTCTTTCTGTCAGCATGAATCAGTCTGGCCATTCTCCTCTGACCTCTCTCCGCTTGCACACCTGACACTCGCTGGATGTTGTTTTGTTTTTTGCACCATTTTGTATAAACTTTAGAGACTGCTGTGTGTGAAAATCCCAGATCAGCAGTTTCTGAAATACTCAAACCAGACTGTCTTGCACCAAAAAAAGCATGCCAAAGTTACTAAGATCACATGTAAAGAAGAGAACTAACTAAAGCTCTTAACCTGTATCTGCATGATTTTATGCATTGCACTGCTGCCACATGATTAGCTAATTGGATAGTTGCATGAATGAGAAGGTGTACGGGTGTTCCTATTAAAGTGTTTGCTGAGTGTATAATTTAATAATAATAAATAACATATAGCTTTTTCAGACATTTCTGTAAAGATCACATCCTACTGATTATTCATATATATGAGTTGGGTGAAGTAGGCTATTTATATTGAATTGGGGTGTCATAAATAGTGTACATCCACAAAAAAATCTAGGAGAAATGGGATAGACCTTTTCCACCTTCACTTGAAGTCAGGAAAATACCATTTTCATACCCTTGCTAATAGTGGGGCTTGACAAACAGAAACATAATCTGAGTCACATGATCTGGGCATCACTCCGGGCAAATTAACTTCTGACCATAAATATAGCAAATGGATGAGAACAGGTGAGAAAATTGGCTTGCATCCAACTAAATGAGCAGTATGCAGTGTTATACCACTAAGCACAAAAATAGAGTGGTGTGTGTCTTTTTCTTCATGTGGATCTCTCTTACTGTTCATTGGTGGCTCTATCAAGCAGCTCTTTGGCTTTGGCCAGCTGCTCAGTGGAGTAGTTGAAGACTCCATCCATGTCAGTGAGGTTGGCAATTCTGTCTTTTATCTGCAGAATTATGCTGTCCACTACAGTCCGATTGACTGGCAGCGTGATGGCCAAAACCTGCTGTGCCACCTTCTCTATGCTCGCTGGATCTGCTCCTTCCTCTGACAACAACAAATAGCCACATCTATATTCTCAATCACAAAACTATGTGTAATAAACTTATCATACTTACTCAAAAGAGATCATTTAGCAGATATGTGTGAATATCCAGTTATTCATAAAAAGATTACGAAGAGACATTCTAATGATATTATCATGTCATTACGCAGAGAGTGACCTGAAGAAGCACCAACCAGTTAAAAAGTCTCTGATCTTTTGGATGAAATCTTTCAGTTTGTTATTGGATGTTTCAAAGAGCTCTTTCTTCTTCCGGGCTTTATCCAGAGTGTTCATCGCCTGGGCCTTCACATTCTCAGTGAGTGTGGCAATGTCCTGGAGCTGGGACGAGGATTAAAAAAGAGACTGAGTTTTAAAGAATATGAACACAAAATCAGGTTTTTAAAAAGGGCCATGATCTCTTGATGGGGTAAAATGTTTTAAATGCATTCATTTGAATACGAAAAACTAGATGCATTCTTTTCCACTCCATAAACACTAAATTTCAACACAGAGTTGATGTATAATTGGATGATATATAGCTTGCTCTGCCTCTCTTTCACACACATAGTGGTTGCAAAACAGTGTCATGCCATTGTATAGATGGGTCCTCCATCACATATAGCAAGAGATAAAAATAAATTGTTCTACCACATCCATGTTTCTGACCATAATACTAACAGATTCTAATCTAACAGGTGTATGGCATGACTGTCAAACTTCTTTGCCTATGCTTCTTTGCTCACTTGAGCCCTTGAGGAATGGAAATATTTCCTCCTGTCCATTTTTCTAGCAACTACACAGTCACTAATGTTATGTTGTCAACATTACGGATGAGACATTATGGATGTGGTGACAACAAATTTATACCTTCATGCTAATTCTGAAATGCAAACATAGCCTAAAATCTGACAAAACATAAAAAGAGAGATCTTTTAACCAGGTACGAACACTGTTTCACTCAGTGAGAGTCCACAAACACTATTTTGAATATACCTTTTTGGCCATGTTCTTAAGGTCCTCACTGACAGCTGTCAGGTTCTTGCTGACATCATTGGCTTTCTCCAGCGCCCTGATTGACTCGCCAACTGTGCCGTTGCAGTGTGGCCCTCCACACACCAGTTTATCATTACTGTCCTTACAACCAACACCTCCACAAGGGCTGTCTGGACATGAACCATTAGCGTTCTCATTGCCACTGCTGCCACACACCTGAGAAATGAGCACAAGGAATTTGCAAAGGTGTAATGCACCCAGTATCTGTCCTAGTACCTACATCAAAATAGTACATCATATTTATTGATAGTATGAGTGTGTCCTTACAGATTATCTACCTTTTGGCTCAGGTGATGGACCTTTTTATCCATGTCTTCTGCTTTCGTTTTGAGCTCAGACAGGGACTTCTTCTGAGCTGTGAGATTACGCATAAACTTGCCCTTTCGCTTGTCCAGCAGGGCCTCGGTGATGTTGCGTGTGTGTCGAGACTGTTCCACAGGACTCTGAGTCCCAAAAACAGAAGCGTTGCACTTCTGCTCAGCGTCCAAAGACTCTTGGTAGTATTTCCTCACTTTGTTTAGCAGATCTGAGCAGCCAGGGAGAAAGTATATCAAAATTTTCTGAATACTGCAAAACATGAGTGGGCTGATATAAAAACTGTGCACTACCTTAACACATTATAAAAATCTTTCATAATGTCATGTAATAGGAGTGATCCCATTGTGTGCACAGGCATGTCAGGAAAAAATCCCTTTTACAGGTTTACCTATAATTCCACCACTGATGGAGTTCTCCAGCTCTCTGCGCCAGTGAATAAGGGTGGTGTTCAGATCCCTGAACTCCCGCTCAAGCGATGTCAAATTGTGTTTTAGGATGTTGTTATGCTCTCTTGTCACATTCAGTTCTCTCTCTACACCCATCAAACGGCCATCAGTGAAAGCTACCTCGGCCCTGAACCAATAAAAAGTGAAGATTTAGACCCTTCATTCAATTCAACTAGGAATGCTGAATGGATCACTGATGTCGCTGCCAGGTTGTGCTGTAGAGCAGTGCCCTCTAGTGGTCAGTGTGACTGTATTACCTCAAGTCGTCAATGGCCTGGTTGATCTGCTGATATATCCTGTCTCCTTCTCCATCCTGGAGCAACTTCCGGATCGCAGCCAGCTTCTGCTCCAGCTCACGGATGCGGTTGTCGCCAACACTGGGCACCTCGCCCATCTCCAGGATCTTGGTTATGATGAAGCGGATTCTATCCATGTCTTGTTTGAGTTGGCACACGATGTCGTCCCACAGCTGGAAGCAGGGGTGGCACGGCACACATTTGGGGAAACCTCCAGTAAAACCACGGGCGCACTCGTTACAGTGTTGGCCTGCTGCCCACTCTTTGCACTCACATGCCCCAGTGATACGGTCACACTGCTCTGTCACTGATCCCTGTCTGTGACAATCACACTCTGGCCAAACCAGATGCAAGAATTAAAAGCAAGAATTAAAAGCAGCCTTGAACCAGATTAACACAGCCTGTACTGCTATGGAAACAGGTATGTTTGTTGAAGTTTTGTAACTCTTACCGTCACAGCGCACTGCTGGATCACCCCAGTTGAACAGCTCACATTCGGTGCACTGCTTGCCTCCAAAACCGGGCCGGCAGTGACACTGTCCGCTGATCTACACATATGGGAGAAGGGAAGAGACTGTTGTGAATGATGAATCTCATCTCTTAATTTGCGTGACATTCAGAGCCTGAATATGTCCAACGCTAATCCAGTGTGCCATGTTTAGAAAATGTCTAGCAGATGTGTTTATAGGCATACCAAGTTGCAGTGTGAGCTAATGCTGTTCTGTGGATGGCATTCACAGGCCTCACAGCCATCATCCACGCCCAGGTTCCAGTGGTTGGCAGCACACTGGTCACAGTTATTGCCAACAATGTTGGGCCTGCAGGGACATGCACCAGTCTGCTTGTCACAGTAACACACCTCAGCACTGCAGTATTCCTGGTCTGTTCCCAATCTCATACATGTACAGCCTGATAGACAGAGGCAAACAAGCCAAACACATGAGACAGCATACAAGGTGTTATCGTTATGATTTGCATTAATAGACAAAACACAGACTCGATACTAAAGCAGATTTACAGTGCTCATCTGCAAGAGAATAACTGTAACATCAAAGAAAATTTGGTTACACTTACGCCTACAGTCCCTGGCCAGGGCATTGCCAAAGTAGCCAGGCTTGCACTCGGAGCATGAGGGTCCGTCTGTGTTGTACAGGCACTTCAAGCACTGGCCTGTATGGGGGTCACATGAGTCAGGATCTTCAGGCACAATGTTCCCATTGCACTCACATGGCCGACACTCTCCATCATTTTGCTGTGGGTGGCCATAGTAACCCGGAGCACAGTGGTCACAGCGATGTCCTGAGAGATACAATGCCATGTTAGTAACAAAATATCAGTAACTAGTCTTTCAATATGTCGAACTGATAATGAACACACTGGAAGCAGGGTTTTAGACCTGACTGATTGATTGATGAAAAAATACACTAAATGGCCAAAAGTTTGTGGAAACCTGACCATAAAATTCATATGTGCTTTTTGATCATCCCATTCCAGATTTAGTCCCCCTTTGTTGTTATAATAACCTCTACACTTCTGGAAAGGCTAGATTTTGAAATGTGGCTGTGGGAACATACTGGAACATGTGAAGGGAAATTGTAATGCTACAACACATAAAGATGGTCAGGTGTCCACAGACTTTTGGCCATATAGTGTATTAGTGTAATGTGCGGTTATTGAAGACAGGATGGAAGTGTGTTAACTCAGCTTGGTATTTAATAGGCATAGTCTAAAAATCACAGTCGATGTTTGACCGAGTCAATGCAAGAGAAGCAAACAGGTGAGGATCAAAACCAGAAAAGCCAAAACTATGACACATGGCATCATGGAAACAAAGCTTCAAAATGTATGATAACATTCAGTGAGACTTTGTGAGGAGCAATTACACACGGAGGATATAAGAAGGCAAACTAATCACAGTTCAAACACAGAAAAGGTGAATACAATCGGTAACAGACTAATAATGGGAGAGGGGTGGGGACAGGACAAAACAAAGGTATGTATCAAAATATCGCAATGCACATGATATGATTTCAAAACAAAACTATGCACAGTCCTTGTCATGCTTGCACCGAAAGGGGATATTGCACCTATAGTAACATAATTTCTGAGATTCTTTGGAAAAACTGTGGTGTACAATGCAATTGTTCTAGCTAGTTTCTTTATTTCATGTTTCTATTGACATTTTTTGGCAAGTAAATGTGCACTGCCCCACCTGGGAGCTGCTCAGCTCTGCCATTTTTCTTTAAAAGGCATTACACAAGGCAGACATAGTTTATGGGTGGGATGAAGGGTAAAGCGTATCAATGTTTTAATGAAAAATTACAAACTGCTCCTTTAATTATGAGTTAAATGCATGTTGGAAATTGAGGAAATGACTGATAGACAGCTGAGCTGGAAGGATAGTTCTGCAACTGGCTGGTTAACTAAAAGATCAACTGATTGATTCATTTACTTATTCATTCATTCCTGCAATGAAATCTTAGCTTACCTGTGTATCCTGGCTTGCAGTGGCAGATGATCCGGTTGGAGGAATGTTGCATGTGGCAGGAATCTGCGTTTGAATGTCCACTGCCTGGGTTTCCTGGGCAAGGACAGGGGCGGCAGTGTTCTCCTGAACCCAGCACTGCGTTACCATAATACCCATTCATGCACCTAAGGTAGTATAATATTCTGTGTTATCTGTGCTGCATCAAATCAATACATTCTCAGCTGGTGATGAACGTTATGACTAACCTCTCACAAAGATGGCCTGCTGTGCTGTCTCTGCAGTGAAGGCATGCGCCAGTGTGTGGGTCACAGGTCTCTGAGTGTCCATTACACTGGCACGGCCTACAGTCAGGGAAGCCCCAGTGACCAGGCTGGCATTCAGAGCACTGCCGCCCAAAGGCCCCAGGCCTGCATGGGCACTTCCCTGTAACTGGGTCACACTGCTGAGCATCAGAACCATCGAGGTGGCACTCACAGGCTGAAGAAAACATAGAGGAATTAAAAAAGAAGTGTCACATACTACTAAGTTTATCACTGATGAATCTCTAGCAGGCAACGTACCAGTGCAACCATAGGGTCCAAATCCATATGTTCTCGGTGCACACTGGTTACAATGACGGCCAATGACGTTGGGTTTACACTGACACTGACCTCCAATCTTTGTACACTCGACATTCAGTGAACCCTGAGCATCACAGTGACAAGCTATAAAGGGTACGATAGTAAAGATGGAGTTAGTATAAACATCAGTACAGAAACGCAAGCTACAACGTGATTTTTAACATGATATGACATATGATTTTAACATGATATGACATTTATATCATTTTAGGGTCTTAACCACTCGAATAAAAAAAAACCTTGGTTTTGAGTCATGGTGCCAAAAAACTCACATAATGCTCCCTTATGCATGAGAGAAGAGATGCTGCAGATCAATTTGATACAAATCTCAGCCAGAATTGGCACTGGCGTAGTCATAAAGGAGTCCAGACACATGTAGCGCACCATGTCTTCTCGCCGCTGCACAGCCAGGGGATCGTTACCTGTGAACCCTGGCAGCTCCTCATACCGGGGGATTAATACAAGCTAGACAGGACAGATGAGAAACAGAGATGGAATGTCAATCAGAGTGAGAAATACAGAGGCAAAAAAGGGTAAGGAGAGCAGCAAATGAGTGGTTTCATTTAAACAAATAGATAAAGTTTGCTTTATAACTTCAGTATATTTTGAAATTACTTTATCTTAAGGTTTGAAACTGATGAAACTGAGTCATTCTACATCATATATCTTATTTCTAAGTAACTCCAGCATGTCTTATCTTGTTTTTCTTAATGCAAATTTGATTTGCCCCTTAAGTACATGTTTAAGAGCACCACAAGATGGCGACATGCTACTATAGAATTACTATGCAATGGCTTCTTCTTCTCACAGCCAGTGCATCTGTTTTAATAACAAATAAACTTTTAACCTTAACTTTCTATTATCCATTGTTAAATATTTGGTTACTAAGGAGATTAACTTTCAGGATACTTTTATATTTCACAGATTAATAAGCAAACCAGATAATATTGCAAACCACAACATTTTGTTTATGGGTCATTCTACTGATCATTTTAATAGAAAAATTTCTCTTAAGCATTGAATGTTCCCCTGTTAAACCCCTAAATTTGCTTTGAAAAATTAATCCCCTCATTAATTTTTTTAAAAATACATTTTCCTACTAGAACTTAAATCACCACCGAAATTAAGAGGACATGAGCTTGTCCAGTCTTAAAAATGTGAAAGTTATTTTTGGAAATAGCTGCTTATTTTTTAAAATCTGATACACTTTGCCATGTCCCTAAAAATGTGACCAGGGAGAACTTTTTCCTACTTCCTACCACATTTACACATTTCCCTTTGTTTCAAAGTCTGAAAATTGGAATGTGTTTTTTTTTTTTTTTTTAAATTGTTTGTTTTTTAAAGTGTCACTACAGAACACCTACAGAATACTAAAATCCAATGCTAGATTTCAACTATTTACCCATCTTGAGATAAGTGATTCGCAATTTTTGGCATTTTTATATTGGCATGTTTGTTTCAGTAGTGAAATTCAGTGGCCAGTTCAGGTACTTTGTAAACCCTATGAAAAAAGCCACCTATGAATATGCAGATAGGCCAAAGAGCAGATCAGAATGACTACATGAATACAGATAGAGGACTCAATATGAGAAATGCAAGACCAACGCAAGATTTATCAAAGATGTCTGAAAAGAAGCTATTCTATGATTTAAGTCACTACCAAAACATACTGTCACTCCCAATCACATTTTTTTTTAGAAACACTGAAAAGAACAAGTTATAAATAGTATGTGGAATATGTAATTGTATCACTAAATATGACACAGTAAAGATTGATTTTCATATTCTTATATTATAATTTAAAGGCTAGTAGAGGATCAAAAATTATTATGAAATAACTTGGCAGCTAAATAACCCCCCAAAATTAGAGAAAATTTTGCTCAGTTCAGTTAATAAAATTTGAAAAAACATCCCTGGTTTTCAGTATATCAAAGTGATAACAAAAAATTTAGTAAAACTCTGAAAATTCATCAAAAGATTTGAAGTGTATGCTTAATTGCTTTATAATTTTAGATACTGTACAACACAAAGATAAGGAATAATTAAGTATAAAACAAGAAATATTTTTACCAAGTCTGATTTTGCACCACTTGAGTAGAATGACCCATATGCATAAGCACTTTAGGTTTTGCCACCTATCTCAAAACCTATGCTCTGAAAAGGTACTGATTAAGGAATAGTGAGCAGTGAGTGTGTGTCCTAACCGAGTCAGCAAGGATGTGAGCAGTGAGGTGTCTTTGAGAGACTGCATGGCGCTGAAAGCGGATGGCCACCACATAGCGGTTGCTGGGCTCGAAGCAGAAAGGCTGGGGCATGAGGACGTACCTGTGAGAAGTTCAGAACTGTTAGTAAAAACATGATGTTCATTCATACACACTGGTATAGGTCTCTTATCATGTGTAGTCTACAAACCAGGAATAAAAGAAAAAGGTCTCTGTGTTTGTGTCTCTCTTATATAGACTATACAAGATTGGCCTTGGACCATTGTTGATCAAAAATGACAAAAACAGACTTTAAGCATGAGGATCATTCTCATAAAAGTCATGGAGATGAGAGACAAATAAGTGTTTTAGGTAAGGGCATGGCACAAAGCAACACAATAACTGCCAACTGAAGAAGTATATATATATATACATATATATATATACATATATATACAGTCAGGCCCAGAAGTATTTGGACAATATATATATATGTATGTATATACAAACGATTGTTGAGATAATGTTGTTGTAGAGACATAAAGCCTGTATGAATGACTCTAAATAATTCAATTTATCTTGAATTTCTTGTTCGGTAACCAAAAGAAAATCCAAAAAAAAGTTTTCCTCCTCAGCTAGATGTCCCCCCCAAGGTCAAAATTGTCAGATATTCCTATCCTTGTGTGGACATACAAAAACATACCCACACATATCAATCAGCACAGCCAGAAATTCATTTTAGAGGGGAATGAGAAAATATGCTAAAAATCACAGCATATGATCTGTACAGTTATAGGTGCAATAAGTGCAACGTGCTCATGCATTTTAGGTGAATGCCAGACAGTAGTAAAAGTACAATTTACCATCAGCCAATAACTTTAATAGCTAGTACCCAATGAAATGTGATTAAACAAAGTAAGGGAAGAGCTCATTTAACATCTGAGGTGCTTAAATATTTAACTGCCATGATGTCTTCGTTGACCTTTTATGAATATCATTACAGTGCGAAACATTTTATTTGGAGTGCATAATCAGTTGAGCTATATGTGTACTATGTTACCACCTTCAAATAATCACTTTTAATATCAATCAAGCCCAGCTACACACACACAGACACTCACACACACACACACAGTTTTTTTGGCACTGCGCTACATTGTCAGCTTATCCTAATTGGTTCTGCCTGAGTGTCACACCAGCAAAACACAGCAGCAGCAGGAGTCATGCTCTAGTGATCCATTCACATCCGGACCTGAGGAAATGACAGTGCACTGAGCCCTTTGATCAGTTCTCACACACGGCTTTACCTGCCTTCACTTGCTACTACACTACTCAATATCAGCATGATCAGTTTGTGGATCTTTGTTTCAGTGAAAAACAGCATTAGTCATTTCAGCATTGTTTATATAGTGCTTTTGCCCCATGGCAGCACTGGCCAGGGATTTGCATGCTAAGACTATTACTGCTAAGTACTGTAGGGTATCAGTGCACACAAAGTCTATTAATCTCAGAATGTTTAAACCAACTTCACAAAAGTTTTGAATAATTAGTACAGCTATCTCTCATGAGTAGATGAGACTTACATTAGAGTTCTAATAGAATATCTATTTATAGGTGCTATAAAATTGTTTTAAAAAATCCTACAAACACTTGTTTCATGGACTGAAATTGTATTACATGGTAACTACCATGTTGACTACCGAGGTGTTTTGGGGAACAGAATTCACCTTCAAAAATTCCAATACTCAGTTCACTAAGGATCGAATTGATTTAATTATAATGTATCAATAACCAATTTGTGTGATATATTTGCATGAATGAAGAATGACAGCACACCCCTGCGGTTAAAATGTTGGGATTTCTGGTAGTTTAATGTTTAAACTTGACTTGTAAAAATGAACCACTCTATAAAATTTTGTCCCTTTTGCTGCTCTTCATTAAACCCTGCAATCATACTGTACTACTTTTAGATATTTAGCTACAAGTTTACAACATTCACACATAAATCCACCAAACTGACCTGACTCTCCCTGAAACATCCCCACCGTGGAACCTAGTCCTGTTTTTAATTCAGTCAGTGTTTGAAAAAAGGATTTTCAGCTTCTCGCTGAGTTTAATTTGCTCTGAAGGCTTTGTCAGGATCCTGGTTCTGGATCAGTTACCTGATTAGCTATATTATAACACCACTGACAAGCACTCAGCTGTGCTGAAATATCAGGAAATCCTCACAGAGCAATGCCTGAGTTGGATCTGGTTAACAGTGACAGACAACCTGATCCTCTGTGTACAGTAAAAAAAAAA